>JAECUM010013245.1:0-85070 GCA_016617855.1 Megalonaias nervosa | reverse complement strand
TCACCACATGTACATTACAGTAGGTTAAATGTTGAGAGAGAGAGAGAGAGAGAGAGAGAGAGAGCTGACTATAGGACAACTTTAAAAACAAAAGAAGGGGGGGGGTAAAGAAAAATGAGCATGACAATTGTATACATTGTGCTGCATCCATGTTTAATATTTATGTCCCAAAATATGATGTTACTTTGATATCTAAAATGCACACATAGCAGGGTCCAACAAATCTTGCGTGCTGGGTTTGGGTTACCTTATGTTGATTTCAGGTAAAATAATGAGTTATTTTATATCTTGACTCCTTAATCAATTTCAAAATATTGCTTTCATTGATTATAATGACAAGACTCACATTTTCTGCTCAGATTTACCGTAATTAAGTGTTTATCAATAATACTGTCAAAACAAGTGAAATTTTATTTTTATTTTTATGCAGAATAAACTGTTCTTTGTACAAGTTTGCATGGATATCGACTTCAGGCGACAGTCCTTTCTAAAACATCCAGCTCGTTAGCTCCAAATACGCAAAATTTTCAGCAGGAAACATATGCAGTGAAATGGTCCTCTCATAACAATCTTTCCAGAGTAAATGGAACAGCCTTTCACACAGCAGTATATTTTTCCCATGTTGACACTATTTTGTTGACATTATGTTTTGCAAACCAAGCGTAAAACGGTGCGAAATTCTGGAACTGGAAATTTTTTGGAGTCATGCGCATTGGAGTTAAGGGAGGTAGTTTTAAGCGCTACGATCAGTAACTCAGTTGCAACCGTGAAACCCTCAATACTTTTGGAATTGTAATAAAACTTTTAGGACTATTTGGAATTTAATTCACAATACTGTAAGTTCCTTTTAATTTTCAGTTTGTATTCTAAGGAAATAAATTATTTGTTTAAGCTTACTAAACTTGTTGGTTTTGCTTTGTTTTGGCACACAGTTTAAGACAATAATGTCATGACAATACCCAGCCAGTGTCCACTGACAGTGGAATACATTCTTGTCCAATGTATCGACTTTGACTTTGTGAGATAGAAGTATTGTAATGTGCACTGTTTGAACAAACTGTATGATAATATACCACCAGAGAAAATATTCTGTTTTGAGGGACTTCAGTTTATATAAGACTTTGACATTACATTTTTTATTTGTGCTTTTATATACATTTTACAGAATTATAATATCTATATGATTTATATTTTATTTTGTTGTACTTGATTTTTACATTTGTTTTTTCCTAATTTTTTGGCATTTTATTTTTACATTTTCTGAACTTTATTTGGCATCATGTAGCCACTATTGTGCTGATGTGCCATAAAATGCTGTGTTTATATATATTTAATCTGAATTTTTTTAAAAATTTCATTATATGCTATTGTAATATTGTATGTTGGACTTAACCTTGTCAGAAGTCAAGTTTATTTTTTACCTAACCTGAATTTTTGATTTTTTAAAAATATTCTGTAAACAACTAATACATAGCTAAAATGTTCTGTATGTGTATCGGTTAATATTAGGATCATTATTAATAGAAGTAAACTTGTTTATTTGGATCTGGGTCTAGGTTATTGGGATTCCCCTGGTGTACCTGACATATTCCAGGTTCTGACTTAGAATTTTGCTAACAGACCTTCTAATTATAAATAACAATTTATCTTGTAATCATTTAGAACCTTGTAAATTGAAATTGTCCATTAGGTAATAGTTTTTATTAGACAATGCTAATTATGACCTGAGGTCAATTAGAGTAATGTATAACCTAGTTACTGGAATAAAATATTTGTGCTCTAAGATTCTTGCAGAATCAATTGCATTATTGTTTTGTTCAGTGGTTCATTTGGGCTAGGCTGGAGTTTATTTCTTCACATCATTTAATTCAAGTGATTTGTCTCTGTCTCTGAAAATAGTGTTCATAAAATATAATATTCTTGGAGACATTCACAGGGATTTATAATGAATTCAAACCTGGAATTATATTACTGTGATTCAACAAAAGACTGTTGGTACAACACCATGATACAGGCCACCACAGGCACATCAACACCTTCAGCATTGGACTTAATTTGGATTTCCACTAAAATTTATTCAGAATTTTAATTATTAGGACTTGTGTCCTGTAATTCTAGGGTTATTTAGGATTTAGTTTACAATACGATAAGTTCCTTTTTTTTACATTTTCACTTTGTATTATAGGGAAATAAAATATTTTTTGAATTTACAAAGCTTGTTGCTCCCCACTCTTTTCTATTACTTATTTTAAGACCATATAGGCATAATAGCTGCTGCATGCATATACATACATATAACTCAAATAGGTTTTTATTTATATATAGGTAAAATAAGTATATTTTAGTGTGCATTGAATAATATACAAATTTGTTACAAGTTTTCTTCACTTCGGGGTTTTTTTTGTGAAACCTTTTTAGCATTATTACACCAACACTGCTTGACTCAGAGACATGATATTTGTTGCCAATACCTGTGTGCATATATGTAGTTGTTATCATTTTAGTACCATTTAAACCATTCACACATATTTCCTGCATTTCATTGCAAGAGCCTTTTGACACCTTCAGCACATTTTAAGGTAATCCTGTTTGGACACCCATGCCATAATCTCCATCCAGTCACTTGTGAACATTGACAGTAACAACCATAATCTGTATCTGTATAGCTTTATTACTATGACTAAATCATAAATTTCAATGGATGCAAAATATGGATTAACCAAAGTAATTGATTGGTTTGGTTTGGTTTGGTTTGGTTTGGTTTTGTGGGTTTAATGCCATTTTTCAGCACATGATAGGCTATACATGGCAACCAGAAAATATAGTGGAGAAAGAACTTGGGAAGACCTTTCAGAAAGAACCACCAACCCATGGGAAGCTACTAACACATTTTCAAACATACCCACATGCTTGTGTAAGATTCTCAAAGTCAATGGTAAACAGGCGATAAATTTAATTATTTCATAAGAATTAAACATATCCAGAACTCTGATTATTTCTAATTTAGGAGTAGAGTCTCCATCCAGATACGTGCAAGTTAGTGTGTTAATGCTGTCCAGAAATACAGCAATCATATCGATACAAGGTGCTGACATTTAATGAGATTTATGTGCAGCAAGAAGTCTGCAACTAATTCACACTTTTCTGTATATTTTTATTTAGAGAGTTGAAGCAAACAGCAGTCTGATATTTTCATAGCACATTTGTCTTAATGGGTTGCCTTGATCAAATACTTGCATATTCACTTTTTTGGTTATTGGAATTAAACCCAAAGTGCAAATGACTGCTGCTATATATGCAGGTAAATATGGAGCACATAATGTAGATTTTAACAATTGTTTTCTTAAGGCAAGATATTGAAAACTGATTAATAAACAAAAAGTAACAAAATAAGACCAAATAGGTTAGGGGCTGACCATTTAATTTTCATTGGGGGAAGGGATTTCTTTAAAACCTGGATATTTGTTTTCCTTTTACTTTGGATATTTTATTTTTTCAGCTAATGTAATTGACAAATATGTTCCTTTTTTCTATAAACAGAGCAAGAATATTTGTCAGGCTGTTGGATGGTCTGAATTTTTTTAGAAATCCCAGGTTTGCTCTTCCCAAGAAAATAAAATGGTCAATCCTCAATAATACATCAATGATAATTATCGCTGACCTTGAAGCTCAACATAGAGAGAAATCTATTGCACGCTAACCTTGGATTCATCTGCTTAATGTAAAATTATTCAAGAATGTTGCAGTTTTATACTTTTTTTGCATTAGAATTGAATTTTGAAATTTTTTTTTATAATGCATGTATGTCAGTGTGCATTTTTGTTCCAGTCAGCAATATTGGAATATTGTCAGCTGGTGGCATACTGTTCAATTTATAGAACTTTGTACAGTGAAAGTATACTGTACTGTGGTTCATCAGTAGGCACTATAAAGTTAAGGGTTAAATTATTGTTTTACCTGTATAAGGATGTGGACTTTCAATACTTAGAATTTTGTTGTCATTGGGGTCATGGTTTACAAACACAAATCTAGAAGCCTGTACCTTTATCAACTATGACTAAATAATAGATTTCAGTGGCAGCAAAATATGGATGAACCAAAGTTATTGATTGGTTTGGTTTGATTTTTAGGGGTTTAATGCCATTTTTCAGCACATGATAGACTATACATGGCAACCAGAAAATAGGGTGGTGGAAGAACCTGGGAAGATCCCAGGAAAGAACCACCAACCCATGGGAAGCCACTAGTAAGTTTCATTACATACCCACATGCTTGCTAGTAGGATTTTCAGTGGTAAACAAGCAATAAATTTAACTATTTATCAATAATTAAACACATCCTGACCTCTGATTGTTTTGGGTTCATTTTTAGGAATGGGGTCCCAATCTAGATATGTGTAAATTAGTATCTTAATATGGTCCAGAAGTGCAATCAACACATGGTGCTGACAATTGTAAAAGATTCATTTTACCTATGTGCAGGAAGAGTTTCACAACTATGTCACTTTTCTGTATCTTTTTTTTAGTTAAAGCAAGCAGCAGTCTAATGTTTTCATTGCAGAGTTTTGTTATAATGGTTTGCCTTCAAGCCAGAAAACACTCAGATTAGTAGGAGTCTCAGAAGCTGCAATGAAGATATACCTTTAATTGATAAAATATTTGCATATTCACTTTTTTGTTCTATTTTCTGTAGGAATGTTATGGGTCCCTATGGAGATATGTGCAAGTCAATATCTGAAAGCAGTTATGGCGTACAGCAAATCTACACAAGGTACTGACAGTCTAAAAGAAATTCACTTTGTTGATGTGAAGGATGAAATCATTAACTTGATTGAACTTGTCTTCTCTGCAGCATTAGAAAATAACCAGGCAGCATCAAAAGAGTTTAATGATAAGTTGCAGAAAGTCCTGTCAAGCTGTCAGGATCCTTCTGCTCAGCAGATATTTGCATCAATTGTATCTTTCCAGAATATTGTTCCCTCTTCAAATGAGCAAAAATGGATTTTACATTTTACAAAGATATTCAAAGTTTTGATCTGCACTGGTGACATCACAGATAGTGAATGCAAAGCCATAGTCAGCAGTGATGACAAAGAACTGAAGTCAAATGGAGGTTCAGCAAAGGCCATCTTGGGGAAGGCAGGGAAAGATTTTGAGAGGCATACAGTCAACAACAGAGAAAGAGATTGTGAGGTAAAGTTTCAAAAAATAATCTTTATATATGAATTGTCTGCTCCACAACATTTTAAACAATATGGCAGATTGAAGCATTTAAGAAATCACATCATAAATTGACATCATCTGCTTGTCTCACACTAGTCAAACTCAGATGATGTTTTTTGCATATCTTTTGTCATGAATAAACAAAGCAGTTTTTTATTGGCCATGTTCTTGAAAAACAATCATCATTTGAAAAGAAAATATAACATGGACGAAGAACAGATAACTTTCTGTAGCATAATAGGTTATGACTCCTTAGCTTTCAACCTTATCACAAGGCCTTCATCAGAGGAATGACTTGAGTCACTTGAACTAAATGTTGACCATGTGACAAAACCCTTCTGTACAATGGCAGAAGTTCCAATCTGGAATCACGGTTTAACACTGGCTTCCCTTTGATGATTTCAATAGCTTCCCTTATTTTCCTACTCATGGTAATATTCTGCTGAGTACTCAGTTGGTGAACATTGCAAAGAATCAGGGCTTACTGTTTTCTGGGATAATGTCAGAGTACTCGGTTGAACCATGATTCCGGGTTGGAACTTGTGGTTGTACAGAAGGATCATGTCAGGTGGTCAACATTTAGTTTTCTAATTTGTAGAGAGAAAGAGAGAGATAAACTTCGTCAATGCCTAAAATAATTGCTGTGTAATTGAATTCTCTTTTAAAAGATACAATTCACAAATTCCACTGTATTGTGTAACCCATCAAAGTACATTTTGGGTGAAAGTGTGTACTGATACTATTAAAAACTTAGCAAAAATTTGCCAGTTTGTGATTAAATGTAAAGGTAAATATTCAATATTTCAGCTGCATCAACTTGATTTAAAGTCACTTGTGGAGAAAATCTTAAAAATATCAACAGTTAATGGATTTTGTACAACATTATGGGTAGATTAAAAATAATATCTCTGGTAAAATTTATTCAATTCCAAATATTCACCATTAGAAGTAATGAATAGTCAGAGTGTCCAAAATTACTGTGTTTTCTTCCAGTTTCCTGTTATGTTTATCTTAATCGTTTATCGTTTTTTGTTGTGATACATTCTTGGATTTTTTTCAGAAGGGTTTATCATCACAAACCATGTTTTGCAATTTTTTATCATTACATTTTTAGAAATTACCTCCTAATTGGCACTATATAATCATGATTGTGCTGGCATGCCATTAAACCATATACATTTATAGATACATATGCTAGGGTTAATTCTAGTATGTGCCCATAAACCACTGACCTTAAATTGTTCATCTTTGGCTCAAGAAAGTTCTCTGCATGCACATGTCGGGAGCATAAACACTTTAAGAAAGTAAGACAAAAGATTTGGTATGGTTGACTTTGAGTGCATCCCAAGTTTACTGAGTTGGCTGACCAAATTGTCTTAATGATTTTGATTAGCTTGGGCTCAAATATCACATGCTACATGATCAATAATAGAAATAAAACAATTAATGAAGAAAAGAAATCATCAGTAAAAGCACTGCTGCATTTCTTCCAGGAAGGGAACAATGTAGACTCAAATGTATAGAAGGTGTTTGACATTAAAGACCAATAATGATCACAGGTACTCAGGTCATGAATTTATTTATTTATTCATTACATGTACATATTCACATTTCCAGCATTATATACATGTACATTTGAATCACTAGTTATTGAGTCACACTAAAGATTGGTTTACCACAGTTTCATTGTCAACTCCAGGGGATCAAATGTTTAATTTGGTGATGCAGGGAGCAGGAGAATTGTTTTTTCATTAAATAGCTTAAAAATATTCTTGCTCTGATTTATAGAAATAAAAAAAAAAAAAAAACCTCTCTCAAAAGCAATTCAGCAGCCTTTTCCACCTCCAGAAAGTTAATGGTCAGCCCCAAAATAACCATGACCAGGATGGTGGACATAGTTATTTTAAAGGACAAAGAAATTGTAGAAAACTATATTGTAGGTTGGCTCTGCAGTTACTGATTCAGCACATAATGGTGAAAATGAATATTTGTTGCAGAAAGTAATAAATGCATGACACAAATGCTTGTGATGTTATATGTTTGAATTTCTTGAATTAACAAAATGCAGGTTATGATATTTGCAACCACTATTTTTTATAGCTGACCAGGTCACTGTTGAACTGGTAATGCAGTTTAATTTATGATGAAGAAATAACAATCAATTTGCACCACTGTGCTTGTTTTTACACCATCGCTTGCACCATGCACTGACATACGTGCACTCAGCTCATGTAAGTGCATATATGCACATTTCATTGCTGACAGAAAGAGCACAGTTGCTTTCTATTTAGGCCAAGCATGCATCTGTGACATAAATCAAGCATCACCTGTTTATTATTTACTATAGTGACTGTTCCACTTTGAACATATATACATTGTTTGAAGACTAAAGTTTAAAAATATGAAAATCTCAAATAGTTATTTTTGCTCACCTGGATGTAATGCCAAAATCAGATATTTCTGATCTGACTTTGATCAAACTTGGAATATATGCTTATATCGTTAAGTTCTCAGACAAGTTCAGTAATGAGCAAGATCCATGCATACCAATGGGGTGATTTTATATCTCATTGGCAGAGTAAATTGTTACTCCATAGTTTTGGCCTAATTTTGATCTATCTTGCAAGATGGGGTTTATGTCATCAAGATCTTATATGCATTTGATCAGCAAAATCAATGCTTATTTATCTTGCATCCAGTTGACTGAGCTTGTAAGTGCTCTGGGGCCATATTTCTGATCTTATTTTCATAAAACTTTGAAATTTATGCATATATAACATCATGATCTCAAATGGGTTCTATAATGAATTAGATCCATGCATATTAATGAGGTGATATTAAATCTGATTGGCTGATCTTGTTATCACACTGATGGCCTTATTTCTGATCTAATATGTGTTTATTAATGTACAAGTTTGATAATGAGTGAGATGGGCATATATTAATGAATTAATCTTGCATCAGATTGGCAGAGTTTGTTACCAATCAAGATCTAAGTTTGATCAACTTGAAATAGTAAAACAGGTTGAACCAACATGATATAAAGCTTGGGAGATAATATGTGTTCATGTCAGGCCTACTTGGACATCTTTTTAAGTCATTATTGTTAGTTTTCTTTGAGACAGGCTCAAATATTGAAATTCATTCATTCTTAACTACTCAGCCACTAGTAAATGTATTTGCTATTTAAAAGTTACATACCTGGTAATCAAACTTAATTTGGGAAAGAAGTATTTTTTGTTTTCGTATATAGAGGATATCAAATGAGTAATGATTTAATATTGAATTTATGAAACGAGTTGAATAATGTCCAGTTTTTATGAGCCTTGGTGAGCAATTAAGCTGGACATTATTTAATGAATTTCATGTATTTAATATTAAATCATTACCCATTTGAGATTCTTTTTATCACATAGTTTTTTTTCAGTAGAAATGATTAGATAGAAAGAAGAATTAATAATTTTGTTCATTCTAACAGACGCTACACCTTTCATTTGTTGTGCATAAAAAATAGTCTCAAACAAAGTTGAAGTAGTAAAAGTAGATTATACTTTTGTGCTAATTATAAGTCAAAGAATAAGCAGCCATCCAAATAAGCAACATTTACAAAAGATAAAATCATTTTTCAATACATAATGTCCAATGAGTGTGATGTCAGATTGTTTGATAGGGTGCACAGTACCAGTTAGATTAGACCTATATGATCAATGTTTACCCTGAAATATCACTTCACAACTAAACATTACATTGTTGTGATGTTCATGTGAACGGAAGATTATTGGTTGCAGATATTCCCATATTTACTGTAAAGTATTTATGACTCGATATTGGCAGTATTTGGTTTGGAACAGTAGACTGTACTGAAGACATAAACAAATTTCTTTTTGAGTCAGATTTGCATCACATATTTACCACATAAATATGCTGTAGTTGGTTCAAGTTCAGTCAATTGGGAGACAGGTTTATGTCCACATTCTTTTGTGAACAGAGATGAGTTTATTTATTTATGTTAAGTTAATATTTAAACCACACTTGTATATAGTGTTGGTTCTATGTCACAGATATAATGCCCCCACTATCAGCTGTTGTTGTTGTAGGGTTTAATGCCATTTTTCAGCACAAGATAGGCTATACATGGTGGCCAGTATGGAGGAAGAACCTGGGAAAACCCTGGAAAGAACTACTGACCCATGAGAAGCTACTGGCAAGCTTTCTCACATACCCACATTGGCCAAACCCAAGACTCGAACCCACGCAGACAGGTGTGAGATGGCAGTGATCCGTAATGGTGAGTGCTTTAGGCCACTCGGGCCCCTCACTATCAACTGAACAATATCCTTAGTTTTAGTTCTTGTTGTTCTTATCTTGGAGTTTTACACCATTTTTATATTATGATATTGTTATACATGACATGACATTCCCCTTTTGGAGTAAATTGGCCATATTCAGACAGACATGACCGTTTTCTACCAATTCTCTTTCATGACTAGAGTTGAAAAATGGCAGCCAATATGTTCATTGAAAACAAAAAATTCCAAAAAGTGTTGTTAAAAAGGATTTCCAACAATTGCAGCCAATGAGTAAAGAGAATACTGTACAATAATGGGCTTATATGGACCAATCAGAAGCGTATAAAGTGATATGTAACACGTTGTGATATCAAAAATATGAAACTGCACATACTGCAGGAAAACTGTACCAGCTATGTGATAATAACTGGTAAGTCATTGGAGTGTTCATACATACAGAGAAACATGATAATCTGAACAGATTTATCAGTAGAAGATGTCAGGGGTGTTTTTCTTCTCTGAACATTGCATTTTTTCACCTATTCTGATTGACAGGTTGGTGATGTGATAGAAATTGATGCTGGTTATTTGAAATGTCAGAAGGTGATCTGTTGCATCATTCCCAAGTGGACTAGCAGTATGTCAGATGAGGACTACAAGAGGCAACTGGGTCAGTGCTTCAGGAACATTCTGGAGAAGGCTAAAGCTTACGAGTCTGTTGCAATACCACTTATTGGAATAGGTTTGTATTGAAAGATCTGCTTCTCAAGGCCAATTGTCTAAATTTGTATGCACTTTATTCTCTCATATTGGCTAGAATCTTCATAAAATATGGAAAACTGTTTGAATCCTTCATGAATGTTCATCATTAGCACATCAGACTCCAATCAGTTTTATGACAGACCCACACAGGAGGGTTTTCCTCGAGTTTAGAAGTGTCTCCCATCACTCAATGAAGTCTCCCACATACACAACATAAATTAATTAATTATTGGTGAAAAATATAATTTTTTCCATTTTTTCATCCTCTGATTCCAGTGTAGTATATTTGCAGTAATACATCTATATCCATTATAACATGGCAGTTGGGGATCCATAGCTGCTGACTGTTATGTATCAAACAGGGGTATAGTGAAAATGATAGAAAATTATGAGTGCATCTGTGTCCGTTAGTAATTTCCCATACTCAGAGCATAAATATCTTAAGAGTTAAAAATTTTTGACAATATCACACTGCCTTCATCAGCGACTAATATTAATGGTCACGTGATACATGGAGACTGGTGTAGATGGGTGATAATTCAAGCTTCTCATCCCTGTGTAGTGTTGACCTCTGCTGTCATATTTCAGTCACCTCCTTCACTTTTCTTTTCCATATGTTGTCCTCAGATGTGGTGACCTGAGTCTGATTGGGAAGTATGGAATGTCCCATATTGCTACAATGTTCATGTGTGACAGATGGCTTTCTATTGATGTTTTCCTTAATGACCTTATTTCTAACATTCTACCTGTTCTACTGATGTAGTCATTCTCACATTTGATGTGATAAAGCACACATCATTTTATTTCAGATTTTCTGTTTTGTCCATCACATGTGTAAGTTGTTGTCTCAGAGAGTTGTATGATTTGTAATATATGTTAATCCTATGTTGTCTGAATTCTTGCTAGGACTTCTGATGTACTGTGGATATATGGTATACCGTCGTGTTGGTTCTGTTAGGGCCACTGCTGGTTTTGTTTGGTGTTTTTTTTTCCCTCTATCTGGAAGTTTTAAAATCCACTAAGGATAACCATTTACTTATAGTGCAACTTTCACATGCTGTGCTTCTTCAATTCGATTTGTCTCATCAGTGACTTGTGAGTTAGCTCAGTGCATTAAAGATCTCACTACTGACCGCTTGTGTTCCAGATGATGATTGGAAAAAAAGTTGAGGTACTGGTCAGTGTGGATCATTTATGTGATGTATGTGTCCAAGAATGGTAGTTTGCCATTTTCTTCTCGTTCTGAAGTGAATTGAATATGTGGGTCATTGAATTTGGATGATAGAGAATTCCTGAACATGTTACTCATGTAGTTCAAAGTATTGTCCTCATATCTGAACTTCATAGATGGAGGGTTCTTGGCCAATTCCAAGGCCTTTTTCTAAAAAAACCTCCATGCATGAATTGGCAACTGTTGGTGATATTTAGGACCCCATTGCCACTCCCTGTTTCTGTTGGTAAAACTGCCTATTATAGATAAAATATTTGCTGTCCAAAAACAGTTTCAATAAGTCACAGACATATTCAATAGGGAGGTCACATCTAGATTTCAGAGTATTGTCTGCCTCTAATTTCTCTCTTCACACTCGTAGCTTTATACATTGGAATACTTGTGAAAAGTGCTGATACATCATAAAGGACCAGTTTTTCACATGGTGGTACCTCTAGGTTCCTGAGCTTTTGGATGCTGTTGATGATGTGGTGTTCCATTTTACCCACTAGAGGCCCTATGTCAGAAGTCAGATATCTGGCCAAAGCATACAATACACTGCCCGAACTAGATGCTATGGGTCCAAGCGGGACATCCTCCTTGTGAAATTTAGGTAACCCATACAGCTTCGGGATGTTTTCAGCAGGGTAAAGATGGTGGTACAATGTGTCAGATATAATTTGGTCTTTCTTCCATTGTTTTAATCAGTTAACCATTATAAGTCATGTGATCAACATTAGTTGCTGATGAAGGCAGTATGATATTGCCAAAAATTTCGAATTCTTAAGATATTTATGCTCTGAGTATGGGAAATTACTAATGATCTTAAACAATCTGGAGCAAGGAAGCAACCTTTTCATTTGTACTTGTGTGTTGGTATGGGGTAAATAAAATGGCAGTCAAGTACATAGTAATACTGCTAATTTATGTAAATTGGGTAAGTTTTTTTTCAGTGCATGGTATTTATATATTTAATTGTGTCTAATAATAATGTTTTAAAAGTAATTTAAAAAATAATACTAAGTTTCAGGTTGTTTTTTTTCAACCCATATCATCATACATATAATAGATCAGATCATGAGTAACCTGGAAACAATAATATAAAAACCTCATTTTAATAAATACACTTGCCAGTTATAATTTTTATTCTACAGCTGCATCAAGTTTAAAGTGGTTTAAGATGATGAAAAAAAGTCACTTGAAAAAACAGATTAAATTTAGGTTGGACTTGAGACCAATGCATTCTCATATTAAAAAGCTTTCTTTTTTCTTTATTTAAGAGCTTACAATCACATATTTATCACCTCTACATCCATTTTGTAATTAAGTAAATGAATATCTGTCTGTAACAAGTGCACTGAGGAATGTAAAATCATTTTTATCAATAAAATATCTCATCTTCAGTTCAAAATATCAGATACATATGATGATTAGCGACGGAGTGATTTCACATCATGTGCAGCACGTTTTGCAATTCCAAACACAGAATAACAGAAAAAAACAACAGAATACTAAAATTACATACATGTATGTAATCTATTTAAAATTCATTGATAATTGAAACAAACACATTTGTTCACAAAAAAGTATCTAAATAGAATAAGCACTGTTCACTCACATGATTTGTATTCTTTAGGCTTACTGGAAGTATTTTCTGAGTTTATGTTGTTTGAGACCTGATCATTCTTTCTAAATTTTGTTTTTTTATTTCACTCTGCATAATATTCAAGGACTCAGTGTCCTGGTTTCTAGCCACATCAGTCCTTGACATATCAGTTAACAACCTCGACCTTACAGTGCTTAATTAGGTCAAGGTTGTTTTCTGACATCGCTCACTTTTGTGAAAATACAAAAAAGCATTGAAGCAAATAATACTGAACCAGTGAGAAGATTAACAATATAGGGATCACTAGTACTTCAGTATAAGATGTCATCTTTGATAGTTATAATTTGTGGGTGGGTGGGGGTAGATGCGTCCCTTCTCCATCATCACTATCAGAATAAGTATCTCACTTTGTAAGGCTATTGGACCTCCATCCCCATAAAAATTTAATGACTGTCTAAATTTCATTTGTAAAGAGACCCTTTGGTTAGTCCCGCCTGTTTATCAATACAAAAATAGGTTTCCGTAAATGAAAATTGGATACTCATGAGTCTGGATAATAATGAATTGACAAATCACTTTGAACCCATTCATGAAAGCATCAAACCTTAGAGTCATTTCTATATCCAACAGAACAATGCATCCATTGCTTTGAATATTGAGTTTCCACTCAGAATATATGTGCCCATTTAGATAAAATATTAAGACCATGCAAAGGAATGTTCAAAACCTAAGATCACCTATAGTTGGTTGATTTCCTTGTTTGATATTGATGCAGTCATTATGTTGTTAATGGAGAATCCCTGTTAAGTAAATAGCTACATACCAGATATCCTGAACTAGTATTCATACACTGACGGGTCTAAAACTGACACAAAATATTTTTTAAAAAGCAGAATGAAAACAAAGGTCTGGATATATATATATGTTCATTTCAATAATTACCATCGGTTTGGATCTATCTTGACATCACAGACTCTGAAACAAGGATTCTATCTCATGATGCAAAATTGTTTTAATGAGTTAGAAAATTACTGGTTAGAAGAGGGAAAAAAAAACGTATGAAAGTTATTTTCCAGACAAAAGAAAAACAACTTTCTGGACCACAAAGTAAATTTCAAGGATTCGTGCTTACTTAGATAATGAAAGTCAAAGATTTGGTTTTAAAATGCAATTTGAATTTTATCAGTAGCACAAAGAGCATCTGTTTTACATGCTTTGGCTGCTACCATATATAAGATGACTTTATGTCAGCTTTGGTGTCATTTGGAAAAAAAAAACAGACCATACAAAGAGAATTAGATTGATATAAAGAAGTGAAAAGAAGAAACTGCAGAGAATACAACAGATGCAGTGGAGCTAGAGATATTCAACCTGTTAAAAATGGATTCTTGTAAGTTAAAATGACAGATGGGGGGATGACGTCTAAAAAATGTGAACTTTAAATGCTTGATCATTGATCATGATCTTTGTAATGCTTTTCTCTTGATGTTTTTGGCAACTTTTGATCAATATTTTCACTGGAGCTGGGTATCGCCAGCCATATTATATTATGAGTGTGTGTGTGTGTGTGGTGTGTTTTTGATTTTGAATGTAGCTTTATAAATTTTTCAGTCATATCACTACAGTGTCGGCATTGTGGCAGTTTATAGTGGTGTCAACCTCTGGGACATCATGCCACAGGCATGTAGCATCATGTCCCACCCAGTCACATTATCCTGACACCAGGTTGACCAGTCCTAACACTAACCTCTTAATGCTGAGCGCCATGCAAGGCAGCTGCTTGTACTATTTTTATAAATCTTTGGTATGACTCTGCCAGGTTCAAACCCACAACCTCCCACATCCTAGGTGGAAGCTCTAACCACTAGGCCACCAGAGCGGCCTATTATATCATGATGCATATCACAATTATTGTCTTCTAGATAGTAAAGCATACCTGTACATAAAGGAACTGAAAAATACACATGATTGTAGAACTAGTATCATCTCTGTTGTTGCCTGATTCCATCATTGTATGTGCTAAGTACAGAAAATGAATGAAAATGGAGTGTTTTTCTTTTCTAACTCTCTGTCCCTAATTCATGTAGATGTTCACTGATGAGTGCTAAGATACATATTCTGTCAGTGAAAGTAAGTGTTGAGGTTGCCATATCTATCCTCCCTTCCTTCTGTTGGTTGGGGGGCACTTTTAGTGGAAATAGATTATAAGTCAATATGTTACCTGATCACAAAATCTTAGGTGAACTACTACTACTACCTCACAAATGCAGCATTCCCAGATTAAAACATTTTTAGCTAAGAAGCTAAAAGTTATCTGCCCAGCCAGGTGGCAGATAGAGTGATCTCCCCTTGATACTAAGATTAGCATCAAATCCTGTGAGTTCTTCAGTTAATACATTTGCTCACGCCAAGCAACACGCTCTCTGCAGATTGAGAGGCCTTGCAAAATCTATACAAGTAGTTTGGAAGTTTTCTATCTAAAAACAAGTTGGAGGAGAGTTCTCTTCGAAAGGAAGCTGTATACTCCATCCATAAATTTCCAACTTTTCTGTTTTTTCTTTCATTGCTGACAAAGTTTCTGACTTTTCAGTCTTATCACTTTGCAATCTTCACACACTTAGGCACCCTTGGTACATACCTTCATGGGTCATGATGGCATCTCCTCACATTAGTATAACTGTATTTAATAAGTGCAGGTCTGGTGCATATTATATAGAAAACTCATTTTAATATTGCTGTATAAATTTCCATTATGTCCAGATACATACAGGTAAGTTTTCTAAATTATCTAGTCTTGGTATCCAGTTCATAGTTATATACATGATGCTTTACTGGTTGCACCTAGATAGAACATCATTGGGTTCTTCTTACAGGTAACATTGTCTTACAATGGATCTTTTGGCATCCACTTCATAAATATCAGTAATGACTCTTTTATGTGTAGGTATGGTGTGTACTCTAGAAAACTGGTTTTATATTACTAAGTATAGCTTCCACCGTGGTTGGGTACACACCGATAAGTTTTCAGCACATGATTTACTCATGGTCCACTTCATAGTTACTGTAAGAGATGCTTCAGTGATTTTCCTTGCATAGGCAGTCAAAAATTAGCCTCTCTTTGGATAACTTATTCGAATTGATTGTTTAGCATCCACTTTGTAAGTATTATTAGGGACAGACTAATCCTCTACCTGTACAGGCCACATGTGCCCTTTTGCAAGTCATAGTGTGTAGCTCTGCATGGACACTCCTACATTCATACAGCAGGATGTGTGCCACACTACAAGTGGAATATATTTGGCTGCTCTTTTTCTTTTTCATAAAGATTTAGATCATGAGCAAGACCAGACTGAAAATCACATGACATGTTCTAAGCTTACTCGGATTGTCATTTTTTAAATAAATGTCAGACATGCATATTATGGATAGAAGACAATGGGCAGCAATTCTGTAGGTACTAAAGGGGAAGCCACAGAAGCATACCTTGGGGGATGAAGACATCATAAGCTTGCACACAAGGGTTCAAATCCATATCATTTATTGGGGAGCAAGATAGAGACCAACAACAAGCTTTAGTTACCATCGCACATATCAGAAAAATGCTGATGGGCTACGTGGATCAATATCCAGTACCACATTTCAGCCTCAAGAACTTGATGTCATTGCCAGTCAAGATAGCCCTGTACCTTCATAACCAGACCAGACCTCCGATCGCAATGGGCCTTGATCACAATTGATCATACAGTATCAGCCACCAGAAGAATGAACTTTGCCCAGTTCCATGATTCGCATAGTGTTGCTAGGCACTTCCTTCATACAATACCCATCTTGGTGCCTCATTAGCCAAGAACCCAGTTTCATCAACCCAGTTACACAGCAGTCTGACCCACACAGTGGTACTAAGCATTTCCTGTCAGACAACTTCCAGTTGATGCAGGCACTCTTATGGTTTAATCACTAGATGCTTCCTGCATACAATGTCCAGCTTGGTGCCTCAGTTTCTAAGAGATGTCTCTTTACTAGTCCACAAGTCTTTACCACTGAAAGGGATCCTCTACTCACCAACAACTTGGAAGTAACTAGATCTAACTCATGATGGGCTGCAAGTGTAGTGAGCCGCAATAAAACTGGATCACTGTGACCTCTTTAATAGGGTTTTAATGCTAGTATGGTGGTTGGGCTCAGATTATAATGCCCTTTAACCTATTGCAGTCATATATCTATGATTAATATACCACTCGTAAAGATACTTGCTGTTGCCAAAGAAGCAGGTGGTATCACTAACAACTCTGGTTTTAAAGTGTAAATAATGAAACAGTCAGGGGAGGTGTAGCAGGTGCAGTTTCAACTTTACCAAAACATTTGTACTAAAGACCTGCAAAAAAGTAGACTATGATGTAGATGTCAATGTCATATGTTTTCTAGCATATTTTTTGCGGACAAAGACTCTAGTGAAGTGTAGATTAATGACACTGTATGGTTAAATAAAGTATTAATAAAATTGAAATTTTGAACGAATGAAACAGAAGATAGCTAAATTATCAAATTTATATAGTAATTGATGTTATCTCTTGAAATTTGTATGTTACACATTTTATTTTTCCGAAAACAACATGTTCAATAAAGATGAATAGTTTGATTGTTGTCATTGTGTCAGCATTATGCATTATATTTCGTCATAGTTTTGTTATTCAAATCAAGTAAATAATATAAAAAACTGCATTTTTATTATCACATGATGACATTGAAATTATCCAAGGCAAAGGTGGTACAAATGCAAAAGACCAGTGGAATATAGCCTTTTCTTGCAGGTATTCCAGTGCTATGTGGCTCCAGCAGTTGCAGCATTAGGGCCATCAGCCTTGCATTCAGGATGGTTGGTGGATGTGTAGCATCTCATTAATGAAAAAAAAAAGGAAAAGGTCTTCAGTTCTCCCCTTGACCTCATGAGCAGACTAGGGGTCAAGGTGTTTTGTTGTGGCATTATCGTTGACCTATCCATTGACCAATTTTGATTGACTTGGTATGGTAAAGTCAGTCAAACATCTCAGAGGTATCTTTATGCAGTATGAACTTGCTTCAGTGGTTCCATGTGCAAGGGAAAGTGGCATATCAACATCGATTTAACAACAGGACCTAGAACACATTCAGTAGCATACATAGTAACACCCAAACATCTTTTATATTTTGACTTGTACATACTTGCACCACCACTTTAAGTTGTTGATTATTTAACCTGAGGTGGTGCCACTGGATGGTTTGTTTCATTGGCTGCTGCCATTACAAAATAGGTCCAATGAGCCAATAAGCAGACATCTTGTTGTTATTCTGTGGTCTTAAAGTGTTTTTCAACTCTGCAAACACTTAATGATTTTACATTAAAGTAAGCAATAATGATATACAAAATGCTTATTGATGCTCAACTGCATCACCACATAGCATTGATGTGGATATGATGAGACAAAACAGGTTACTAGACTGAGTTTACCAGCTATGTTGTTGTTGGCATTGACCTGTATGAGCTTGTGATGTTCCAAGATTAAACTGGAAAACTTAAAATATCTAATGTGGACGCTCCAGATAATGTTACAGAGTTTTGAGGCACTTTTGCAAGGAATCTGGCCCAAATCAGTGAAATCTGGAAAATCAAAGGCTCTGGTGTTTCAGTTGTGTTTATCAAAGACTACATCAACACAAACACTGTACTGGTATCAAAAATTAAAAAGTAGCATAATGAAATGGTTGGAGACCTTATCATGAATGGAAACCAGATTCAACTGATGCAAGAACCCATCAATGACATTTGTGTTGTCGAGGCTGGCACTTCATAACTGCCACAGATGGCATCACAGGTTAGATTGACCTGAAGCATAATGGTGATCCTGACAGTGTCTGAAATTTTAACTCAAGTACCATTGGGTTTTGTATGCAAAATTCATTCATTTGGAAAATCTCGTTATTATCTTTTGGCCAGACAAGAAATGTTCTCAGTGATGACTGTGCAGTATCAACCTTGTACATTGGAGATAGATTCAGTCAAGATAGCAGAGCTGAACATAGGCTGGTACACTTATAAAAATTATAGAGTCTTTACCTGTCGTCAGTGTGATCCTCCATTGGATCTCATTATTTATTAATTCAAGTTCCATGCACCCATGGGAAATCCATCAACATTCCAGTTGGTGTCACTGTCTGGTAAAAACACAAGCGAATTATTTGTGGAGTATCCACGAAATATTCACAACAGAATATTAGGGCAACTGCTCTAAATGTGCAGCAAATCTAATTCAATCTCAAGTGTGTGACCTACCCCAACAGTAATAGTGGCTTGTTTAAGCCCAGGCAGTTCTCTTCATACCCACTTGGCCCATAAAGTATATACACTCTTTTCTTTTTGTTTGTTGTGACACAATTTCTCTTCAGTTGTCAGGAACAACGAGACCTGCATAGATGGGATCTTCAAAGAACCACTGGTGGCCATCTTCAGTAGAATGTTGCTTCGTGTTCACATAATTGACTCGTACATGGGTGGCGATAGCTGTGGAAGGTTCTTAAGTGCCATTTTGACATCTGCATATCAGTGCCTTCTTTGATCACACCAACTTCCTCTTCATCTTTTCCTAAGTCTTGTTTGATTTCTGCCATCACATCAAGAACCCCCACAGTTGCCTTTATGGCTTCCTTAATCTCCTTGGCACATTTGGCAATCTTAACAACAGGACCTATCATCACCATGGTAGTTTCTACAATTTTCTTCAGCTCTTCCCTAGTTTCATGTGTGGATTTGATTAACAGTGCAAACATTTGTTCAAAGCCCTCTCTGAGCAATTCGTTTAGACTACAGCATATCTTTTGACACTTTTGCAACCAGCTATAAATTTACAAATCAATTTCTGATGTACATGAGCAGCTATATGGTGTTGCTCCCCATAATCTGCTATGACATCACTGGCAGGTGTTGGCATTATATTTATTATGATTGTTTAAATTATCATGTCCAAATCACCTCAATGCTTGATGATCCACCAGCCAAATCAGTAGTAGTAAGGAAACTATACGACTCCTGTGTGACCTCCACAAACATCTTTCGAAACTCATCCCATGAGTAATCAACAACACACCAGGTTCAGTAGATGTTTGCAAGGACATGTGCATGAGTGCCATCAAATATCATTAACATGTTGCAGTTGTTCTGAATCATTTTAGGCACATGTTAGTATCTTTGTGTGATATAGACCATGTCAGTTGTGTCAAACTTGAGACAGTTTTCTTGGGGGAATGTCTTGGTGTTCAGGTATCATATCATCATATATCCTCACTTGCATCAGGGTCATCAGTGGTAGGAGCTTTCATCAGTTGTGGAAACGAATACAATGGTGGAAGATTTGCTTCTTGGTGATGACTACCACACATCATAGAATGGTTGATCATCCACTGACAGTGCAATTGTGTACAAACAATACCACAGTAACAATCGCAAAATCATATTTAACAGTTGAGTATTCCCTGATCTGGCTGGGCAAATAATCAACATGCAAATTATAAGTTTGGAAACATGTCATTGTGTTTGGGTGCTTTAGGCTTTACCTGCACAGAAGAAGTCAGTGACATTGAATTTTCTCTTTCATGATGCTATGTTAAATATTCAGTTGCACCCTTTAATAAATTTGCAGACCGTTTGATCAAAAGTGTTACTTACAGACCCCAAGCTCAGTCTCTACTGCATATGCATATGACAGTGAAGCCGCGGAAAGAGTTGGATGATATTTATGATGAATAGACCACAAAAATTTACACTGAATAGATGAAGATGTAGGATTTCATAACATTATCAGACAATGAGGATGAATTCTTGGACTTTGTACCAGATGAACCCAAAACAATGTGGACTTAACTTTCATTGTTTATTTGTAAGAAGTGTGGAATTAACTTATTGTGGCATATTTTTACTCGGATCGTTCTGAACTACTTTTATACTAGTATGTGACTTATGCTTGAATTCATGGATTTATGATATAAATGGATTTAAAATGTCAAGCATTATGGATTATAATGAATTTAATTAGGACAAACTGTAATTTGTCAGTTTATCTGTGACATATTCCACTCAATAATATAATTGTATTTTACATTGGTTCTGTCATTATTGTTCATCTCTATCTATCCAGTTGGGCCTGTTTATTTTTCCAAAGTGCATTACTCAGGGTGTCGCGTTTGCTAAGCCCCAGCTATAAAGTCATGTATAAGCTATAATATACCTGTCTTGGGAATATTACCATGGCCATGTGTTTGATGTCTAAAGATTGCTGCAGGGTTAGTGTTGAACTCTTACGCAAGGTTGCTATGACCAGCCAAAGGCCAGAAACTTGAGTTGGCAAAGGCAACTAATTGCAACACTTAACAAAGACTTGCCATTATCACACCTATATGTTAAAGGTTAGTTCCAGGATCAAAAGGAAGTCCACAGAGTGAATGGGGTGTGTTCTTATCCATCCCCACATTGACAGACAGCAAGAGGGACATTGTCCACTAAGTTTGATTGGATCGGTTCACAGTGATATCCAATTGAAATTGAGATAGAGGGTGTGATTACAATTCAGACCCCAATGATACTTTCTGAACTCTTAAGAGAAAATTTAGTATTTGCCTGGAAGGATTGCAGATCAATAGGGTTTACTCTGAGAAAGAAGCCACTCGTAATTTGGCGGCACAGAGTAGAGGTAGATTCTAAGGAAAGACAAAGCTTCAAATAGGAAGCTTTTTAGGGGACAGAGAACTTCGATTCCATTCGGTCCCAAGTCTTCAAAGAGTTGGAGATGGAATTGAGACTGTAGCCAAGACAATCAAAGTCAACAGAAGAGTAGTCATGGGAGAGAAAGCGGAGGAGGAGGAGAAGGAGTCTACAGAAAGTGGAGGAGGAGGAGAATGAGTCGAGAGAAAGTCGAGGAGGAGGAGAAGGAATTTGGAGAAAGGTCAGGGAGGAAGAGGAGAAGGAATTGGGAGAAATATGAGAGAGAAAGGATACAACAGATGAGTAGAATACAAGGATAGGTGGAAATCAATCTCACACAGTGACTGCTAATCAAGTGATGCAATAGGTTTATTAAAGGGTCGAGCAGAAAGAGTGTAATTGGAAATTTGAGTCATTTGATTGGTGAATTGTTATTAAATTGTTACTCATTGAATTTCAACCTTTTTTGTATATTTAACCATCTAACTGTCAGCATTGCTGACTGGGGGCTTGGAGCCTTACATATATCTTTCACTACATTTAACTTCCAACAAAATCAAGCCTATGTGGGACTTCTATAATAGTTTAAATAAAATATTGGGAGCACCCCACCCCAGCCATATACTTCATCACACAGACTTGCTGACAAGAAGTCACCTTCTCAGATGGATCTGACTTGCAAAATACACCTCAACTTATAGGAGGGTCAAAGAGAAATTGGCATTTTGTAGCCTTAAAACAGTGGAGAGGGGCTGACTTATTATCAAATCAATTTATAAGCGAGTATTTTCATACTGAAAATCCAACTTGAGTTCAAATGGTAGAGCAGCAATCACTGGAACTTGTGTTCGATGCGGAACAAAAAAGTTCATACTTTTAGGCAGACATAGGTTTAAAAAAGTTGGTGGTTATGTCACAGTGGTGTTAGTGAAAATACTGGGAACACCATATAGATAATATCCTGGTGAGATAAACATCTGGCTCACTCTGGGACTTGGATACAATTACTGCAGGGCTGGTACATGGCTGGATATATGACTTGATTCTAACAACCAACCATAGCTTAGAGAAGTGACCATAAATGTTGATCCTACATGTTACTGACATGATCTTGCTTACAAAGCATCCAGTGATATTCATGCATGTTAACTTGCTGATATAGATATCATCCATGACTTGAACATGATCAATCCTACACTTGGAGAAAGAATCACCAGATGGGTCATCAAGAAGGCATTAAGGCTAAGATTGCTCTGGAGGCAGCCAGTAGCACAACACATGGAGGTAAGGCACATCAATAAACATGAAACTAGTCACGATCTGCTTCAGTCCCCATGATTATTTGAAAGGTGAAGCTGCTCTTCAAAAGTTAGTGAATGAGGCAAAAGTCACCCACAAGGTTGTTCGAGCATGGTTTTCCAAATAAGTGTTGTGGCAAATTTACAAAGCAGTACAAAGAAAGATTTCTAATAGAATGGTTTGCTGTCGAAACACCTTGAGTTCATCACACTGACCTTTTGTTTATTCCATCTAATCATGTCCAGGGAAGTACATACAAATATTAACTATTGTAGATGTTGCCAGTAGATGCAAAGAAGCTGAGCTGTTGATGTATAATTTAGATTCAGCAAGTATTGCAGATGCACATGATGTATTTATGCATGTTCAACACTAACATGGTCATGGCTATTATAAGTGGATTCAGACAAAGAATTTCTTAAGCAATTATTGCTGCATTGTTAACAAACTTAGGTGAAGTTCATGTTGGACATGTTAACATATATTATGCAGTTGAGGAAGGAATAACTGCACACTTACAGAATGATTATTCAGTAATCGGTGCATGCAGGAATTATTCATAAGACTTAATCACAAATGGGTAGCATGACTTCCATCAGTTATACAAGCTCTAAATCATGACACCATATACACAGTTGGTTTAAACAGAATGCAGTGCCTGTTACATACAAATTGATTTCATAACCACCACTGTTAGCCCCGCTCAGAAACAACTTTGTTTAGTATCTTTATGCACTGGGGTAGTTTGAACTAGGACAACATGATTCTGCTGACCTACTATGGTCCATTGTTGTATTTACAATTTCAGGCCAGATTGATATTTCCAGGCAGCCAGCATGTTACCATTTGGCACCTGCAGTCCAACAATGGAAGATGCATTGGGAGGCAAGTAGAGCATTTGTGGAAGAGGAATTGCAAGTAATTCCCATGGATACAGAACTACCTCTGGGATCTGTGTGTGCCCATACATGTAAATAGTGATTGCATGAGGAAAATTGTCCATCACTTGATGTCAAGTGGGGACAAACTTACTTTTGTACAATGAGACACACGCAAATATGGTGTTCTAGGATCAGATCAGATTTGCTGCATGTGCAAATTAACTTCATTGCTGCAGGTATTCTGCATACATATTGTGTTGAAGATCCTTTTGCACAACTGTGTGACAAACCAAATGCCTTTTTGATATTTTTGTTGGATGCTATGTTTCTGCCACTTCCACATATTCCTTGATAGGCTAATTGCCCGAGAACTCAACTTTGAACTTATCAACGTTTTTATATTTGTTACTAAGCAATGGATGATTTTTTGGATACTCGCTGGTGTTAAACACAATTACCAGCAAATTGCCTCACACATGTCCACATACACATCTTTTATGGTAATATCCATCAACAATGAATCCATATCCATTATATAGCAGCAGTTTGATCTTATCAAATAAAATTTGTACATGAGCAGTCTGGACAAGTCCAGCACTGACACGCCAACATAGATAGGCTTAGTCAGCTTCAGTTTTGATTTTTTACCATCTACAGCAATGAGTCCACCATTGAAGATGTTTTGTGACTTGAATGCCGGTTCTCTATAAGCCTTCAAATCTTATCTTGTTAACTATCATGAACAAGATGAACACAAATACGTTTTCAAACAAAGATTTTTCCATGCCGAACAAAGCATTATTTATACAAGAAATATGAGTTATGAGTCTGACCTATACAAGGTCATAAGATCAATGTTGGACTATATGGACCAATTCAAATTCATTTGTGGCCTTTGTGTGCAGATCTCTTTTCATTTGAATGTCCGGGGCCATCCATGCGCTTTGATGGAACTTGAGAACCTGATGGATCCATGACACATGCATACCCAACTGCAGATAAAGTTGCAAATTAATGTATGTGAACTACATAGTTGTCTTTAGTTCTCAGGTTTGGTACTAGCTTAGTACATTCTGTATATGTGTGTCTAAGTATCATTTATAATTTTACACTGATACAGGGATAACCATTTTCTGGGTCACTGACAGTGGTTCCAGTACCAGCGGATAATCGTAGTGTCTGCTATGTAGCTTGTCTAGATACTCCAGGCTGACTTCATAAAAGTATTGGATATCACAATTTCAGTTGTACTTGTGAATGACAAAATTAAGCAAAACTTCCACAGAATTGACCCACTGAAACCAACAAAACGGCATGGACTGTATCATTGCCCATTTATAAAGATTGTTTGTATGAAGATACATGATGTAACAGTTTGAGACAATTGGGTAATAGCCATCTATGTTTGGGTTGTTGGCATGCATGTAGTTTTAATTCGACATGGGATACCACATGAATAAACATTCTGGTCTATGTTGGTGAGTAATTCCAACTCAACCTTAGATTTTTACACCAGCTCATCCCAAGTAACAAAATGTAGTGCATGAGATTGAGCTTGTGCACATGCATGGTTTTATCATGAAATGTCTCAAAGACATCCATGAGCACTTTTGTTCAGAGCTTATGTTGAGTTGTTGTTTAAAATCATGCAGACCTTAAATAAATCTTATCTTATGTTTCCATGCTAGGTCCATATTATAAGATACAATGCACATAAGAGCGTCTATTCAAAACATCAATTGTCACCTTTTTTGAAATTTGCAGTGCTCCCACTCATGAACAGCCCCCCTGACCAGTGGCCACCCACTTTTTACAGCCATAATCTCTTGGCACTGATGAGTTTGTGTTCAAAAGTACTCTTCAAAAAGGCCACTCCTCTAAAATCACCAGTGGCCAACATATTAGTGCAAAAACTGTAAAATTTACCCCTCACAAGCAGCCACATTTTATTTTAATATTTGTCCAGAACCAATATTTAATTCATACACGAAGGTTAGTAATCTGATTATCTTTACTGATGTGTTTCCCGATGCCAGGTTTTCACTCCTGAAAGAAGTATTGGCTAAGGTACATGTACCATGAATATTAATATTTTATCATTGATGCCGACATTTACAGGAAATGGGGTCAACAATGTTGTGATAGAGATTTGGGCTCCACACAGTTGTTGAGTATTTTTCTGTGATGATTACGACCAGATATAGTTGTCAAGATCATTATAAACACGGTCAGCATAGGCTAAATATAGATTTTGTTGCCTAACACACAGAGAGAAATTAACCTTGAACAAAACAGTGTAGCAGACAAAGAGAGAAAAATCACATGAAAGTACATGCATCACTTCTTTATAAAGGCATTTCGTCTACTCTGCAGAAGTTTTGTCTGCATAATTAAGTTGCAGTACTGTACAATTAGCACATAGGAATAAATCTTTACAAACCTTTAATACATTATCACGTAAATGGATAATTAACACTTTAGAAGAAAAAGTAAAAGTTAATTGACTTAATGATAATGAGGAGAGCTAAAGAATTATTGCCGAAAAAATTTATTTTGGGAAGACTCAAATAAACATCATAACAGATAGGAAAAATAGTCAGCAGCAGTGGAAACATTTAGTAAATGGAAAGAGAATTATTTTAAATGCCAAGAAATGTATGTATTAAGATTTAAATGATGTTTTTGAATGGTTTTGCAATACTCATGCCAACAATACCCCACTCGCATTTCACGCATAAGATTAAGAACCAGTAATGTATCTTAATTTGAAATATAATCTGTTTTTAAGACAAGAAGAACCTTTTAATAATTAATGCTAATTTTAAATAAAGATATTAAATGCTTTAAAGTCATATGTAGCTTTCTTGCTACATATATACACATACACATCTCACAATTTAATGTAAGCTTTCATGTCATCACAGACATAATTGTAGCAGTATTTATTATCTTACAGGTTTTGAAGATAACAGCATTACAGTATGTGGGAGAATTTTGCTAGAATGCTTGTTGCAGTTCAGCGAAGCACACACAGAGAAGGAAGCCATCAGGGAGGTTCATATTGTCAACCTTGATGATGGAGCCATAGCCTGTGTGAAAAGCATCTTTATGGAACATTTTGATGCAGAGAAGACGTTGGATGCTGGGAATAGAAACTCTGCAAACCTGGGAGTAGTGTCAGGCACTGCATCTGGTGGACATGATCAGGCTTCTTTAAATTCCCATGTCCATAGGAATGAAATGCAACAAGTAAGTAAGTCTGGTCAGCGTAGTGAAACAAGAGAAGAGGCAAATATGAATATTGGAAAAAACCTAGGGTCTTATAACACTGGGTCTAATCAGTATCCAGGAGCACAGACAATGAACAGAAGTGAGGATGATAAGCAAGACCGGTGTGCCATTTGTTTAGATACTTTTGAAATTCCAGTTAAGATGAAGAAATGTGGTCATATGTTTTGTAAAGGCTGCATTGATACTCACTTAAAGAACAAACCTGTGTGTCCAGTATGTGGCGCAATATATGGAGTCATCACTGGAAATCAGCCAGATGGCAGAATGACTGAATGTTTATACAAGGATTATCATCTTGATGGATATCATGGATGCGGAATGATTATGATAACTTATGACATTCCAGGTGGAATTCAAGGGGTAAGTGTGATTCTTTTGTTTACATTAAAGAAAATAAAAAATATTGGGTAAGTGAGTACAGATATCAATAGCACTTTGATATTATTGTGTGACAAAGGTTCATATCCTGTCATAAGCTTGCAGATAAGGTACTGAAGTCAAGGAATAACTTCACTTAGCTTAATAATCATTTATGCCAACACATAATTTGACTTACTAAACACTTTTTTAAGGAATGCCAGTCCATTTGCCAAAATGATCATGATTGTACCCACTTAATATCTAAGTGGAATGATCTGAATGGAATCCTGCTCTTTCACTATTTGACTGAAAATGATGTACTGTGCCTATTGATAACTTGATTTTCAGTTTTGATAATGTTCACTGCAGAAATCTTTTGGACTCTGGATTTTTTCTGCTGAAACATCTTTATGATGTCAAAAAATTGTTTTAAGTGTCCAATAAGAAAGAAGTTGAATATTTGGTGCCTAATACTGTTTTAAATGATGTATTAGAAAATAATAAAATATCACTGGATACCAGAAAAGTCTTGTTTACAAGGTGTGTCTGCAGTGTGTGGTTGTGTATGCTCACTTGTGTCCCCATTGTGCAATTTACACACACACTTTGTTGCTTTTTTCTAGCTTTGATACAGAAGATCTGTCAAAGTTGAAAGTTTTATTTCAGCGTTTTTCTGGTTTTAAAATCTTAAAATATTATAAATAAAACATGATGACATTCTGTGTGTGTGTGTGTGTGTGTGTGTGTGTGTGTGTGTGTGTGTGTGTGTGTTGATAAAACTCATTGAAATTGATAAAACTTGTGGGAGCTATGAATTTTGAGGAAAGAAAGATCATAGCACCTTTGTTGAACTTAGGCTTGAGACTGCATGGACTTGAGAGTGTGTTTTACAGTATACTCTTAGACCAAAAATGACAATATCTGTGAACTTATAACTGACTTGTACTCAACTGGTAACAGATAATACCACCAATAAATGACTTATAGGTCACTTATAATTGAAATGTAGGCAAGGCATGGACTAATATTGTTTTTACTTGTACTGTACTCATACTTTCACAGACTAACATTTCACTTGCTTCATTAAATATGCAAAATATAAGTAACTTGTAAGTGCCCTGAAAGTCCAGTATAATTCAAACATTTATATACAACTTAAGACCATAAGTCTGCTCAGCTTGGAATATTCTGTGATTACCCACTTAATAATAATACGTACATTAATCTCTCTCTCTCTCTCTCTCTCTCTCTCTCTCTCTCTCTCTCCAACAGAACTAGAATATCCCAATCATGTAAACAATATTATCTAATTCTAAATATCATGCTATGAAGGCATCCTAGTGGTTACTCAATTTAAAGAACCTTCCCCAACATAATTATAAATATAAATTTGGCTGCTCTCTGGGGACTACTCACATGAAGAAAAGAACATTCATTGGTCTAATGCAGGTTGATCCCAGCCTTATTATACCCCTTATTCTAATATTCGGCTGACCTGGGGTGATCCCAATATAATCAGTATTTAAGAGCTGGGCTGCTCCCATTCTAATGACCTGAGGTGATCCCAAGTTCAGAACTGGGGTGATCCCAGTACAGTCCCTGCTTGAGAGCTGGGTTGCATCCAGAAGCTTCCTAAAGGTTGATTCCAGCTTTGCTATACCTTGTCTTCTAATATTCTACTGCCCTGTGGTGATTCTGAGGTTTGTACTTGGGTGATCCCAGCATAATCCCAACTCTACATCTGGGCTGATCCCAGAGGCTGAACAGTGAGGATCATCCATGATCATGAAGTGTTTGAACACCAAGGTGAAATCAAGGTTGTATTACTGAAATCGCTACTAAATTACTACTATCATACTACTCAACCACTCAGTTGAGAAATCATGTGAATGATGGTCATAGTTGCAAATCCTCAGAGACCATAAATGGACTGGCAAACATGCAAATGCTCAATTGTTAGTGTCTGTAAGTCAAAGTTGTTAATACTCCAGTTCTGAATCTGTGCCCGGAGTCACCAGTGGTTTTCCATTTTCACAAACACTGTGTTGAACTCAGTCATTGAGTGCAGTATGGTAATGGTAGTAGAGACTGCTTTGTTCCACCATGAGAAGCTGTGAATAGACACATATTCATGAATGCAGCTATTATGAGATTATTTTGCTAGTACCAGTCCAGTTACACCAGATATGCCTTCAACAACAATTCCAATAATAGTTAACGTAGTCAGGACCTGCCACGTACAGACCTTGGTGGTTGTCACAACTATTCCACAAATAGCATATACCTTACATATGTGCTTGTATTTCATGAACAATGTGGTTCTCTTGGGGATTTCATCTCATTTGTTCAGCTTTGATTATTTTCTCACATCAGTGACGTTGAGGGACTAACATACTGGTAGTTCTTTTGTTAATAATGTGATTGCGAGATATAATTGCTCAACAGTGGCTGGCCATCATTAGGTAAAACACACACACACATAAACTTCTATCCAATTCTATCCAATTACCATTTTTTAATTGTTCAACTTCAAACAATCATAGAAAATATTTTCCAACATAATATTTAAATCTGAGGCAATTGTGTATTCTGGGTGTATGACACTGCATTCACTTACAATCATATTGATTGCATCCTTGGTTCGTGTCAGAAACAATTGTATTTTATCTTTGGCTAAGAAATTTTGCATGGACAAGTTAATAGTCAAGTTTTTTTCTCTAGGCTGAGTCAGTACTTAAGTACATCATAATTAACAGGGAATTCTACTTTAGCCGATTTGTCTTACTTCATTATTGTGGAAAAAATCCCAAGGTGTTTTCATGCCTGGCTGTACAGTCAGTGAACTGGCATGTGTCGGCTATTTAAAAAAAGATCAACAGATAATGGATAAACAAGTGTTCTGTTCTCATAGGGATTATACTAAAAAAGGCGAGTGTTCTGAAGAATTTAATCTATGGGTCTAAAGAAGAGGGATTTTGCTTACAATCTGCATACAAAAGTCAGTTGAAATAAATTTATTAATTACTATAGAGTATTTCTGTGAAAAGATTCATTACAAAATACTGCCTCTCCCAGTTGGTCTCCACTGCCAGTAATATAAGAAAAAAAAAGCAGAGATCTACTTGTTGGTCTACCCAGCATGTTACTAAGCTATGTGAAAAACATTATCCAGGGTTCAAAAATACATAACAGTATCATTTTATGAATCAGCGGAACTTTATACCAAGGAATTAGATTATATAAACATAATGTTACTCATTAAACTGAATTTATTTCAAACTTTCAGTACATTTGTATTTATATTATGTGTAATATATTTTTGAGGCTACACTTGACATATGTGACTGAAAATTACTGTGATGTTATCAAAGTCAGACCATCTGCTTTGGGTGGGATTATTTTCAAGAGATAATAGTATGAAAACAAATTTTCATATTCAGTATAGGAAAATAAGAGGTAAAAGTTAAACCATTGTGTGGAATTTTGAAGAATACCAATTCGTGTCATTCTTTTTGTGAATTTCAATATGAATATTGTCATAATGGAGAACAGGGTTGATCTGTCATGTTTCTCAATTTAAAAACATGATCATATTAATTGAGAACCAACTCGGTACCAATTCTTTCTCTCTCTGGTTCCACATTTTAACAGTTGTACAAAATAATGGTTATAATTCTTTTTTCTTTCTTTTTTTTGTTTGATGATGTTAACTAAAATTTAACATGGCAGTTTACTAATTTGTGATTTTACATCAATGTATAATGTACAGGACAACTAATGAAAATGCTTCATTGATTTTAAGAGCAAAATGTGATCACATATTGTGTGACTCAAGAAAAGGGGGATTCTACTGTATAACCAAATGTTATTGGCAGGGTCTTCAAGCTAAAGAGTCAAAGAGAGGCTTCAGAAGTAGCTGCAATATTTACAAAGACAAGTTGTTCTCGGGGTTGCATGTTTGCAGTATGACACTCAATGACACTATGTTTGCAATATGCAAATTTCAGCTTGAAACAAACTCGTGTCAGGAAATTGCAAACAGTGACCAAATTAACAGTATAAAAAATGGTGGACAATGTAAGTATTTGAATGCTTCCTGTGAATTTATTTCAAATGATATCATAAAGATGTTAACATGGTTGACAAATCATCCCAGTGTTGCTACTAGAAAAGCTGTCCATGTGATGTCACTTCAAAGCCAAATGTTTGCTGTATCATCTCCAACATCCCAAGTTTATGCTAGTGACAGGGTATGCACACCCCACTCCAACAGTGATAATGACTCACTCACTGGAGCAGCACTTTAAGGGCCAAATTAGAAGGCCTCTTTCTAGCAGGCATTGCAAATGAACCTGCTTGAGGTTCTTAAATGTATTTTGTGGCAGAGCTGTCACAGCTGTATCAGCTCTGGGATTGTACTTTGCCAGTCACAGTTCATGCAGCCAAGAAAATTTAAGTATTTAACAGTGCCTATGGTACCTCTCAGGCTCCCCTGAGGGATGAATTAGAAGGTTTCCTTTTCAAGAAGCATTGCAAATGAACCTGCTGGAGGTTCCTAGTGCATCTTGTAGCAGAGTTGTCACAGTTCTATCATGTCTTGGCAAAGATATGTAAGTATTTAAGAGTGTAAATATATTGCAAAAGAAGTCGGTGAACCTTTTCTAAATGTACAGAATATACAAGTCTTTTCTTTATTTTTGTATTGTCCCAATATATTTGATAGAAATTAAGATCCATGGATTCTTTAGATGGTATCTGATAGTAAATTACGCTTGACATCACGGTCATTCTGTGAGTGGTCATCATTTATTGACTACTCAAATGTCAATCAGTAAAACCTCCATTGTTAATGACTGGACCATAATTTGAGCTACATGTATTAAGTGCAATACACAAAGTCATTCATGTGATGGAAACACACCTTTTCCAAACTGACCATTTTGCAGATCAGTATTATTTATGACTGTGTCTGCTGCCAAACCAGTTATTGAAGCAATCATGTTCATAGTTAGAGTGACAAATTTAGCAAATTACATGCATGCTTCTTATTGCTTTCCTGTTTCTCTGGAGTTTTTTTTTTTTTAAAATCACAAAGAGCAGAATATGGAAAATTTGTGTACATGTACTCAAAGACATTTTCAATATCATTGAAAATAAAATGATGCATTCTAGACTTAAGTCACATGTGCGATACAAAACATGATGGTACTATCACCCATTGGGAGCGGGGGGCCAGGAGGAGGGTGGCTCACATTTCACTTATACCTCACTTATAAGTGAAATGTACTTTGTTTATAAGTAAAGTATATGTATAAGTGAAGTATACTTCATTTACAAGGGAAAGGCCTGATTTGCATATTCATGATTAAGTCAAATGCCTAATTGAAATGCCTAATTTGCATATTCATGTATAAATGAAATGTCTCATTTACATGCAAAATCCTAATCCTCACATATCAGTCACTTACAAGTGATCTGTAAGTAAAGTGGTAAGTCACTTATAAACCCTGTATAAGTGAGTAGTAGTAGGTTTATAGATAATTGTGCACTACCAGTACCTTGTTTATTATTGTAAACTCTCCTATGCCTTTTATTTTTAAAAAAAAGAGAAAAAAAATCTACATATAGGAGGTATTTGTTGAAGGAACAAATATGATAACATAATTTTTTCACATGGAGTAGTTTTATTCCATTCATTTTTTGTCAAAAGGCACGAATTCCACATTAGTGTGTCTAAGAATTGACCCTGCTGTGCCATAGTTTGACATATTGTTAAGCAGCAGAGAGGGTGAACAGACCACTTGCTTTAATTATATTTGCCTAAAAAGGGGATGCTCAAAAAGCCAAAAATACAAGGTCAGTAATGTCAAATCGAAGCCTCCAACCAACCAATTATTTTGGACCATTTTTTTTACTTTATTTTGAAGCGTTTTTTTTTCTTCACTCCCTTGTGCGTAATCTTTTACGTTTTGAATAATTACCTACTTGTGGTCGCACCCTCTCTGCTGCTGTCGCTCAGCCGAAAATTTTATCAAGACCTACACGATACCTAGATCTGGGGTCATGTAAATTTCTCATGATAAATCTGTGTGGGGCAGCTTGTGCTTTTGAAAAGAAGTTTCTGAATTTAATTAAATCCATATCTCCTGAACACCAAGTCTGATGAATGTTTCGCAGAGTATGTGTATCTACTCCATTAAACACAACTAAAATATTGCAGTTATCTCTGATCACTTTAGGTATTTGTGTATATCACTGGGTAACATAAATCATGTCTGTGTTTTTGTGTCTGCCTCGAGAAAATATCCGAGCTGGATTTGATTGTCTGTCCAGCATCACATCATCATATACTACGAGGTTATTAATAAATCCATCGAGGTCATCCACGGATGGAGCTTCATCAATATCAGTGATAAAATCAATAATATCATTACCGTCTTCATTAAGCAACTTTGCATTTTCATAACATCTCTGATCATCTACAGATGGTGCCACTAAATATAGCTTATCCCACTTGAGCCATCTCATTATCAGATTAAGCAACAATTGCGTCTTACCACTTCCAGATGGACCAGTTATTGTCATCCTTATAGAATTCTGCAGTGCTGGATGATGCTTGACTGGTTCTTGCTTTCGTGTCACTGAGAAGTCAATTATATCAGTATAATAAATAATATGGATTTATATTGTGTTTGATGCAGAGCATCCACCCCCACCAGTGGATTAACAACAATAATAACAAAAAATAAAAAAACATGCACTTACAGGCAAATGTGTGAAATGTAGTACAAAAAAATATAAATTTATCTCCGACAAATCTACGAAGACAGGTGGTGATATTGCTACTTCGCTGGGAAAATTACCAGGAACTCCATGGGCCAAATACCCTGGTGAGAAACATCTGCCTGGCTATAATTACTGTGGTCCTGGAACTCATCTTGATATCCAACTCGATAACCAAGACCAACCAAAACTTGGAGAGTATCCAATAAACACAGTTGATCAAGCGTGTCATATTCATGATGTTACATGTAAAAATAAAGATTTACAACAATGACATATTGCAGATGTGAAGTTGATTCACTCATTAAATTCTATAAAGAATAAATCTGTCAGAGAAAAACTTGCTAGCTTCCTGGTAAAATCTGCAGTGAATGGTAAACTAGTGCTAGGGGCTGGTAATTAATCAACTGATTATTAAAATAATGGAATCTGTTTTTTATAGCCCATGAGGATATTGGAGAGGCAGAGCAGCGATTAGTAAACTTGCTGAAGCAGCAGGTGTCTCACGTTCTGTTGCTGTAAATTGGTTAGATACGACAAGCAATATGGCAAATTTATCTACCACCACCTAAACAATTCAGTACGCACATTTTGATGTCAGCATTCCGAATGAAGTTGATCAAGCAGACATTTTATTTTTACCTCATGATACTATTAAAACAAGTAGACATCAATCATGCACATACAAATACACGTTAACTGTCGTTGACGTTGCAAGTAGATATAAAGAAGCAGAACCACTCTCAACAAAGACAGCAACTGAAGTTGCGTCTGTACTTGAACGAATTTATCAACGAGGACCCTTGCGATGGCCACAACTACTACAGGTTGATCCTGGCAAAGAATTTCTTAGTGCAGTATCATCATTGATGAAGCAACATGTTAAAATCAGACGAGGACACACTGCAGTTCATCGTGATCAGGCAATCATTGAACGATTTAATCAAACACATGCTGAGTGGTTATTTGGGTACCAGTATGCACAGGAAATATCTCTGAATAAAGTTCAGAAAGACGAGATCTTGTGAATGGGTTGCAAGACTACCAAGCATGATAGCTGTGTTAAATAATGAAATTATTCGTGCAACTTCTGTGAAGCCTACCAATGCAATCACAAAGAAACATATACCAATACAACGACATAACTTTTCAAAACAACCAGTACTAGGTAATGTGACTGTAAGATATTTGTATGAGCCTGGTGAACTTGAAGGGGGTAAAAAAAAGAGCAACTGATCCTATTTGGAGTGTGACAACACATAAAATTTCCAGCGTGGTTAGATCCACAGGTAGACCTCCAATATACAGACTAGATTCAATTGCTCTTCAATGCGGATTTGTATGTGAAGAATTACAAGTAATTCCTGAAGACACACAGTTACCACCACCTTCGCTTCTGTAAACTGGCATGTGTGACCAAGACTACTATTAATTCTATTGACAGTAAACTGTCTTGGATTATTGTTCGAATACTGCCACAGCATATTACAGTTACAGCTCGCACAATGATTGTTCTGTTGTTGTTTCAGTGTCATGATAAATTCAGCATCAAGATCAAAGTCTCGTTTATTTTTTTTGTCATATTGTTTATAACCAAATAATTTTTTCTTGACAACTTCATCCTTGACATCGTCAACGACTGCATTATCATTGTCTATATTAACCCTCCATAGATGAGATATTCTTCTGACCCAAGATACTGCAAGATAAACTAAATTTAACCATTCGATCCAATCATCAACAATCCAGATATTTGTATCCGAGAAAGTTAATCCCTGTGACGAGTGAATCATTATTGCGTATCCTAGTGTCCACGGAGTTTTGTCCATTGTTAACACGCTCTCAACAGCACTGACAGGAACTAAAACAATATCATTTGATACAAGATTTTGTTTGTCACCGCAACCTGGAATCTCAACTTCAATATTCTGTTGTCGAGTATCTGCTGGGCGATAACACAATGGTACAGGTAGATTTGAAAACTTTTCTTTATGTAATAGAAATAATTTCTCTTGCAGTGTATCATGAACTATCTTTCTACTTGCAACTATCAAATCAGCAGGTCTACATAAATTCCAAAAATCATTCATCATAGTTTCTGGAATTACTTCATGCATTATCTCACACTGTATTTTATCTGGCTGCAGTCTGATTAATTTTTTAAATTCTTTCAGTGGTTCATCAATAGCTCTATGATTATCATTTATTTCTTTGTAATAATCTACAAACATTTTTAACCATTCATGTGGAGACTGTCCAACAAAAGGTGGCAGTTGACCATGATCGCCACACATTATTACAGCAGTATTCTTTGTCAATAACCAATCAAGAAATATTTTTAATACTTCCAACGATACCGTGCATATTTCATCCCAAATAATAATTTTAGGAATGTATTTCTCACCCATCTGCAATGGAGTCCATGCGTCTCCGCACCATCGGAAAAAGCAGTGATAAGTATGAGATTTAACTCCACATTCAATCATCTCTCTGGTGAGTTTATGTGTGGGTGTCAAAACAACCATATCAAAATTCTGGAATAATTCAATCGCATGCGTTGTTTTACCTGAACCACCACACCCATTAAGGTAAACAGTCTTATGTCTGGCCACAGGATCATATACTGATGGAAACGGCGCAGATTTTAATACTTGATTATTATTCTTGTAGTACGCCCCCATAATTTCAACATCAGCAGATTCAGAATAACTAAGTATATTTTCTCGTTTTATTCTCCATTCGCCCCATGATGCATCAGTGCTGATTTGTAATTGTTCTAGCAAATCCAAATATTTTTTATTTATATTAAATGAATCTGTGGCAACTCTGACCACAATCAGAGGAAATCTGTTTATTGTTTATCATCAATAATAAATTTATTGAAACTTATGCTAACATCGAGGATCTCCAATGAGTAAACTGCGGTGATTCACCATCAGTATAGCTCACAATTGTACCTAGTTTAGTTTCATCTGACAAATAAGCATTACTCCAACTTATAAATGTGTTTCTCTCCATTGTATCAGTAATTATAAAATTGAGTTCTGCATGATTAATCTTGTACACTCTTGTTTATGATCACATGAACCAACCTGAGTAAACTTACCGATTATTTTTCTGCCGAGATCCTTTGCAACTTTCTCACTGTATTTAGATACGTTATTAATAAGTTCAGTAATTTCATCCTCGTCAAGATTAGGAAATTTTTTCCTGACATCTTTTTCTGTAACAAACTTGTCTGGTTCTGGCAACCAAACTTGTTTCTGCATGCTTTATGATATAATTGCTTCACTTACAACCAACGATATTAATATTTTTACAGCAAGCATGTATCGTAATAGTACTGTTGGAGCCCAAGTTTTTGTGAAGAATGTTTTCCAAACCACACATAAACAATCGGTTGGAGATCCCGTGAAAACTCAAATGACTCGATGCAGGCAAATCCAGTCATGTCAAAATCTGGCAAAGGTCCGTTTATCGCAACTCTAGTCTTCTCGTGTGTTGGACGACCAAATCTTTTAAAGTATTCAGAACACACTCAGTATCCAAGAAAACCTCCAGGATAACATGCCACCATATCAACTGAGATAACATCGCTATAATCGTATTTAGTATTCCATAATCTGCCGTGTCCGTATTCTGTGTTGAATGTCTTCAAGAAATTCGAATCGTATCGGTTTCCATGAATTTTTCTCCTGAGCAAAGTGAGCAGCAACTGATGGAATGGTAAAACAGTTATTCAGTAATTGTTGGATAACATCATCATCATTCGTGTATTTCAACGCAAGATTTTTCATTTCGTCTTGGAGAAATTCTGCACGATAAATTTCTCCGCTAGGCCGTACAAACTGATCATAATTTCCATCATTGGAACCTTGAAACAGCCAAACAGATACAGGGTCACTCTTACTTATATTTCTGATAAAATCAAATATATAATCATCATAAAATTTAACTGTTCTGTCTCGTGGAAATATTGTCACCGCAGACGTCCATGCATTTGAGTTAGGATCAATAATTATTATTGGAGCTCCCCTTGATTCGTATTTCGGTTTGTATAAAATCTCTCCTGTTAATGTCATCACCATAATCAGAAATTTTAATTTTTTTTTCTAATTCAACAACATCTTTGATAGACTCTCCAGTATCTTTAATTGTTACTGCCCACTCAATTTTTTTTTTTACGTCTTAGATCCGTTAAACCGTTTGCACGTATTGCGTTTGTAAAGTGTTCTGTAACTCACTCAGCTACACAATTTATCCTTGACAGTTTCATTGGTTTAAGATCATCGACATTGGGTTTATCATTTAACGGATACAACACATAAACAACTGCAGTCACAGGATACGCTCGTTCATAATATGGTTTGTCAATACCAGTCAATGTTCCTGGTTTGGAATTTTTATTCAACGCGATGATGCTACTTCCAACATGTACACGGACAGGGTCATGTTTGTCATGGATAATCCAAGTGTCATCGTCTGTCTGCACAATAAATTTTATCAAAATAATATATTGCTGATCATCGAGATAATTAATAATTTTTTATGCGCATGAATCATTCATTGTAGCATCGACAACACTTTTGATTTTGAATGTTGACCACATATGAGCCGCACCATCGTTGCGAAATTCCTTCTTGGCTTTACTGATACAATCAGTTATATCTTTGCTCATCAAAGCCAGATCTTGCATCAAAAAACTAAATTTAAATTTCAGCAGTTTGTCAAGATTGAATCTGGCTCTAGAAAGCTTAATTGTGGATAATCTTGTAAATTCTTCCATATTATAATGAAACCAAAATATGTGTTTAAATAAACTTTAATTATATATATAATGATACAAGCAAAGAATAAATGCAATTGGCTTATGATAGGCTTTGCAACTCCTTGTAACAAAGCATGTGTAAATAAATTCTGTGGTTATCACGTGCAAAGTTTTTGACGTAGAAGTCTAGAACCAAAACCGTGTTTATGATGTGGTGTTCAAGGAGAAACACGTTTGTGTGTGCAATGCGTTGGTAAAAAATACAGAGAGTTAAAACGATATTATGATAAAAAAATAACACCAATGGAGTCAAATCCCCCATAAAAAACGCTGAAGACTATCTGGCTAGATTTTCAAAATAATGATTTAAGCAAATAATAATAGTGTACAAATGGAACAAAATGAATTTGTAACACATCCAATCATCAAGGATTATGAGGCATATTGTGATGGTGTAATTAGGAACTGTCAATCAAAAGACCCAGTTGGTTTTGTCACTAATGCTGGTTATCTCATGTTCACTGCTGGGAATAAAGAGTATTTATCACATAGATTCATCTACGAGTGTCATTATGGATTGATCAAAGATGGACTTGTGATCGATCATATCGATTCAAATCCAAAAAATAACCATTTATTAAATTTATGAATTGTTACGCTGAGTCAGAATTTGCAAACTTGGAAAAAATGGCATTAATAATCATTGTAAGAGTGCAAGAGTTGTTAAGTCTGTAAATGTAGAGACAGGCGAAGAAATTATATTTCCATCAATAAATGCAGCTTGTAAATATTTTGGTATTAACCCAGCTTCGGTATAAAATGTCGCAAATATTATAACCAAATGTACATTTTCCATGAAATATGATCAGCGAATTATATTTAAATACCATACACATGAAGCGAGATAACTCTGTCAAGTAAATCTCTCTCTAATAGATTAATTAAGCAGTTGTCCCGCTTGTTACTGCGTGATTTACATTAGTGATTTTTTTTTTCTCTCATTCTAATGGTTATATTTGGTAACATAACTGTCTGTAGTCAGTGGATCAGTATAATTTATAACAGAGAAGGATATTTACATCTTTTAACTCTCCTGATAAATTCAGACCATTCACAAGTTTGATGTAAATTTCTTGCTTGAATTCCAGGTAGGTTATTTTTAGATTTTCAATGTGCACAATAGACCTGTATGTTCAATCAATACACTGCTTAGTAGGTCACGTAACATCTGTTTACAAACAACACAGGGAGATTTATTTTAGATCCACACTGCAGTTTATTCAGCATTAGGTAACTTCTGAAACATGTGAGATTTATTTTAGAAATTAAAATAAAACTACGCTGTAGTTTATTTATTCAGTATACTGGTCATACGTAAGTTGCCTGCGCTCCAGCATAGGTAACCTCATAGTAACTTTTGAAACATATATTTGTAAGTAGAGTCTGTAACACAAGTGTTAGAGTGTTGAATTCTCATGCTCGAGGTCTTGAGTTCGATTCCCATGACCGACATATTGTCGATGGTGGGCGTTATTGCCAGATTTTTCTCATAATAGTTGGGGGGCTCCACCCCAAGGGATTTAATGTCCACTTTCTCACCACATCAAACAACATGGTGGGTGCGTTTTGCACTCTCCCCGGGGTTTGATATGGGGGGGGAAGTGTACATGAAATTGAAAAACCTAGACAACTCTCTGAATTTGTAAAATTTCGTTTCGTTCATTTAGGAATTCACCGGAGAGTGTGTGTCTATTAAAATTGGAGCCCCTCAAAAATAAACAGTAGGATGATATAAGCTCCTTGACCTTGTGACATCACTGAAGGGTACCCAACACAAAAACGTTCAGAAAGAATGTCGCCAAAAGAAAAAGTATCATGAGGTGCCTGTGGGTCATAAGAAAGGCCTTTACAAAAAACTAGGGTCAACCCAAAAAACTAGGGTCATCAAGGAAAAGACCCAAAAAGCTAGGACCTCATGAGCTTTATTGGCAATGAAGGGACCACATGGAATGGTAGACTGACCATCATTGCTGCAGTTTATTTTTTTTTATTTTTATTATTATATTAATTCTGATTCAGTAATATTTTTATTATTTTATTTTTATTATTATATTAATTCTGATTCAGAAATATTTTTATTCTGATACAGATTTTTATTTTTATTATATTTTTTTCTGATTTTTTTTATTATTCTGATTATTATTATTCTGATTTAAAAATATTTTTTTCATTTTAAACAAATATTTATTACATAATGAATTCTGAAAATATTAATGCTATTATTTCTGCTATAAAAAAATTACATGACAGTATAAAAATTTCTGATGAACTTAATCCTCAAAAAATTATGTGTGATTTTGAATCATCACAATTTTGAAAATCTGAGAACAGATATACACTACCAGCCATTTACAGATTCATAAAGTTGATTCAGCAGGCAATGTTACAGTCATTGGCAGCAGTTACAGATGCTCAGGACAAATTATTTGTCCCCCTTGCACATTCAATCAAAAAAATTAGGTCAGAATTATCTCACGAGTACGAAACAAAAAGACTTGTGAAAACTCATATAAGACAAGTGAGAGAGATTATGTCTGCTTGTAATGTCAGTGATGATTGTGATTGTGAAAGCACCGTCACCAGTGATATAGTGACAATGAAACTAACACTGTCACCATGACTGTGGTACTGGCTAAACAAAGTGAAAGTGAAAGTGATTGTAACAGCTAAACAAAGTGATAGTGATTCTGTCAAGGGGAATAATTCATTTCTGACTCTATTAAAAAGTATTTATTTGCTAATAAAATTTATTCAGAATCAGAATATTTTGGTCAGTAATCTGAAGAATCATAATAAATTTGAGTAATATACCCATCAATCTGAAGAATTCGACTAATGATCATAATAATTACGGGCAATATACCAGTCAGTTTGATAAAATCATTGGGTCAATAATCAAAAATAAAAATAATTCTGAAAAATGAAAATAATTCAGAAATATAAATATTAATAAATAAATCTGAAAATAATTCTGAAATATAAATAAATTTGGGTAATATATACCCATCAATCTGAAGAATTTGACTAATAATTACGGGCGATATACCCATCAATTTGATGAAATTGTTTGATAATCTGAAAAATTATGGGCAATATACCCATCAAATCTATGAAATTAACCCCATGACAGAGTCAGACCCCATGACAGAGTCAAGGCTAAAATAATATTAATAACGATAAAATCATTCTGAAATCTGAAATATAAAATCATTGATGAAATTGTTTGATAATCTGAAATATTATGGGTAATATACCCATCAATCTGATAAAATTGTTTGATAATCTGATTTAATTTGGGTAATATATTCATCAATCTGATAAAATTGTTTGATAATCTGAAAAATTATGGGCAATATACCCATCAAATCTGTGAAATTAGCTTTTTATTTTCAAAATCAGATTATATTTATTTTTATTCCGATAATATTTATTTATTCTGATTTATTCTGATAATAATAATAATAATAATAATAATAATAATAATAATATTTTTTATTCTGATAATAATATTTATTCAGAATCAGATTATATTTATTCTGATAATAATATTTATTTTTATTCTGATAATAATATATATTTTTATTCTGATAATAATATTTTTATTCTGATAATAATATTTATTTTTATTCTGATAATAATATATATTTTTATTCTGATAGTAATATTTTTATTCTGATAATAATATTTATTTTTATTCTGATAATAATACATATTTTGATTCTGATAATAATATTTACTCAGAATCAGATACTAATAATAATATTTAATTTTTATTTCTGATAATATTTACTAAGATTTATTCAGATAATTTATTTGACATTTTATTTTTTGTTCTATGATCTCACATACATACTTATATCCAATGATTCATTCCTTAAATCCAGAAGGTGTCCTGTCTGGCTAGTAAGTTTGAAATATATCCTTGATAATAGTGGATTATGACTTCTCAGATAAACAAGATTAATTGGTTCTGATGCAATTAAATATCCTGGTGGAACTTGAGGGGTAAATGAGTATAAGATGTATCCTTGTTGAGCTTGGTTAGCTCTTTCAAGATCTACTTGATAACTGCCATCAATTTCATCACATACTAGATTAACTGCGATCATCGATGTAATATTTACAACAGCTGGTGATACATGACGACCTCCACCGTATGGATCGTTGTGGTATCTGAAAATACCTGGCAGAGGATTTATCTTTCTCCATGCGGCAAGTACTTTTGGAAAGTTTTCATCGATGATATCGTTGACTGATTTTTTTAACTCTGTAGCGTCAAATGCAGGTATCATAAATGTTGGTAATTGTTGTTCGGTTATTTTATAAGTGTCAAGGAATATTGTTCTGAGATCTTCACTAAACAGACTAACCATATGTGGGAATTGACTAGCCCATGAGCTTACGTCGCCCTTGGTGATCATTTCATGAATTACTTTTTTGCTGTGAATCTCATAATCCGCCGCAAGCTGATTTAAATGTTGTATTGTTTCAGTGATGTGTTGCTTTGTGTCATCGTTGTAATGTTGCATCATAGAAATAAATAAATTTTGCAAATCATCGATTACTTGCTTGTGTTCGGTTTTAATTATGTCAGTGATAGATTTAAGGAATTCTTTGTCGATATAATGAAAAATTTACCATCCTTTCCTCCTTGACCAAATGCATAAAAATAACTTACCGGAGCAAGTCCACCATCAGGAGGAGGAGGAATCATATCACCAAATCCAGATACCCATGGTTTATTTCTTTGATATTCTGGAATCTTTATGAATTTTTTTTCTGTAGTGAGAAATTTAACCCTGGTTGCTTCTGGTGGTCCAACATAAACTGGCACAACTTCTGGCCATCCCAACACAGATCTGATCAATGACTGAGTAATCCGGTGAATTTATTTCAATTGTGGATGACAGCGTTGGGTCGTGAACAGTGATAGCTATCTTGGATTCTTTTCCTATGATAGATTTAATTCTGTGCTTGAATTCTTCATTGATCTATTCTATTTGATAACTGCCAATGGGGATACTGACTACTTGCCAATCTGGAGTACCATCTGGTTTATTTTTACTTGCAAATACTAATGAGGTGTTTGGCTGCAGCCCACCAAACGATTTTGATCTTATATTTGGCTAACTATAATAAACTCATAATTGTGCTAGCGCTATTTCGCTGGCAGGAATCGCAGTTGGAAAAACCACGCTGAACTCAGGATTGGTTGATCTTGCTGATATCATTGTGTTTTTTGTTGGTGCTGTATTAGTGACGATCTGTTGTAGTAGTTCTTGCGGCGACGACATTATTGATACATCAGGATTTTAAATCAGGATTTTTACTGGTTCTCCATCTACTAATGCCGCATTGTAAATCTTAATTATTTCTGTGAACTCATTATCTGATATTATACTGTTGTTGAGGTACGACGAAATCAGTGATGATAGTTTAGAGTATGCTGACATCGCCGCGTGCAGTTTTATTGTGTACTCGTGTAATTTTGCATTTGTACAGGTCAATATTTTTTTTGCGATATTATGAATACCAGCAATTGTTGTTGCAGCTGAAACACAAATTGTTACAACTGCTGACGACGTCAGTAGCAATACACCAGTTCCAGCGATGAGCACAGACGCCAAATACACATCTACATCGATGACAGCTGCGTGCCTGCAATATTTTTTTACTTCTGCGCTGTACTCATTGATGATATTTTTCAGTTTGGTTTGTAACTCACATACTTGATTGTATCTGTGTTGGTCAGCATCGAACATTATATTTTTATTAAGTAATCAATTGAGGTGTTTCAGCGATGAATTCAAGACACCACCAGTAGGACACTGCGGTTAATTTTTTATCAGATGGTTCCAGTATAAATATTTCTTTGGCATCTTTATTTAACACAATAGACACAGTTCCAGAAAAATCATCAGTTGAATGATACCATGGATATGTGGTAAATATTCTAAATTTTGCAGAGCTGAACACAGACAACCTATGCACACCAGTGACTTCCGTGGTATGTTTGATAGTGTTAATTTGCTGTGACCATGTTGACGATCCTGATGATACTGTGTATACCACATTGACGATCTGTCTATGAGGAATTTCAATCAGATTAATTTTATTGATGATATTAGGAATTCCACTGACAATATCGTTGAGTCTTGTGTTAATTTTGGAGAGTTTTATGTCAACAACTGCTGGACTTCCAAAAAATTTATTAATGGCTTTGTTTATGTTTCTACGAAAATTTAGAAACGTTTGTATATGATTAGAAAATTCAGTTCTAAATACAATTATTCCATCATTGATTGTTGTCAACGACTTTGTCATTGGGATGTTGCTATCGTTGACGTATTTCTTCGTTGCAGCATCAAAATCTGATTCTTATGTTCTGAGATTATTAATTCCATTGTTGTTCATGTCAAAAAATGCATGCATCATACCACCGTTAACTGACATGAACTTAGATTCTTGATCATCAACGTATTTTTTTGTTGCAGCGTCTTTGTCTGCGGCTGGATCTCCAAGACCAATGATTTTATTATTAGTCATATTAAGATCGCCAGTCATTGTGTCGCCGGTTTTTCTTACTCATTCACCTATACTGTCTCTGATCGATGATGGAGTAACAACACTAGGAACAAGTTTGCCATCTTTGCCGTATACAGGTATAATACCTTCCCGTGTTCCTTGAGCACGAACAATAATATCACTGATTGAAATATTACTCATCATTAATTTTCCTTCACGGTTCTGAAATACTACTAGTTCATTTGGATCAATATTTGCAAGATTTAAGAGGTCAGGTAATTCATCATTTATCTGTTTCGTTACTTGCTTGAGTAAGTCTTCTGATGGTGTTTGTTGGGTTTTAGTTTTAGCTGATCTTCCGTAAATATCTAGCATTATAAATTTAATCATTGTTTAAAATGGGGTACTCGTGCACAACTTTATGAGGTGGCATTGAGGATTTTGAAATCACGTTGAGTACGGCGAGGGTTTCATGGCCACATATTGGTGGGTAGGTTATCTTTTGTGTTGGTAACGTTGAATGCCAGATTGGTAAATTATTATATCGCAAAACTCTTTTGGTGGTGGTGACCCATATGAGTCAAAGTAAATAATTCCACGTGGAACAATCGCATACACAACCCAATGAGTACCAGGACCGTTGCATCCATTGAGATTAATAATACCAGTTTCAACGTTGTTTGATTTGTGCGGTAACTGATCATGCATAAAAACACCTCTGAAGTTTTTGATGTTTTGTTGCTTAGCAGCATCAAGTAAATCAAAATTGGACATAGGAAGTATCAGTGTGTTCCTGGAATCCTTAAACCCTTTCCATACCATGGTGGAGTTCCTGGTAGTCTTAAACCCTTTCCGTTTTTTAGATCTTTTTATTCTGTGACTCGCTGCTTTCTTTAACGCCATTCCAGCAGCAGTTCCAACAGCACTTAACGCAGCTGCTTTTGCAACAGCTGGAGCTGCAGCAGCTATCAATGCTGGTATAGCTGCAAGAAGTGGAAATATACCACCCATCTTAGCGATGTCTTTAATGGCACCCGCAGAAAGATTAAGTCATATGCCAGTCTTTGATTGTTTGGCTTCATTGAAGTGCCTGGGTTGATGTTCTGTCAGTGATAGTTTATTTGAACCACCTGTGATTTGTTCTTTTTTTAGTGATATTTTTACTCCACAGTTTTCTTTTGATACTGATTGCAGTTTTTTAATCTGACCAGGAGTCAGACTGATGTTGACATGATGATATGACATTATAATTTTCATGAACAATCTAATTACATATTTTCGACTGGGGCATCAATGACTCTCATGCGACCACCAACACCTTCAAGTAACATTGTTTTATCGCCAAATATAACAGCAATTGCTGTATACTCAGCAATAGCTCCTCGTGCTACACGAGCTCGAAAGTGTATATCAACGACAGATTGTCTTAACAAATCTAGATGTTACAAAGAAAAATAATAGATCGGATACAGCATTGTAAAATCTAGCTGTGATACTTGCAGACCAGAATCAACATTTTGATCACGTCCCATAAATGACATTAAAGAGTGATATGCACGTGCTACATGACTTTGATCAAAATCCAGTAATATATCCTCAGCTGGCTCGTGATGTCCATTTATCCTCAAAGAAACTTCAGTAATACCAAGTTTGTCAAATATCATTATACTTCATGTTTAATTGTGAGTTTATCCGCATAATATCTTGAAAAGCAACAAAAATATATGTCGAGGTGCAAATACACCTTGCTGTGAGGCTATATCTGCCACGTAAATATCCTGTTCATTGTGTTTTGAACACTATCTGTGGTAGTTTTCAACCATGATAATGTTGATTTACCACTGCTGTCGATAAAAGAAAGCAAATGTTCTTCAGAAATCGACGGAGTTAATGTTGGCATCCACAACAAAAGTTTTGTCAAAATTACTTTACCAGCATCACCAGCAGGTCGCCATATTGCATCATTATCTGTAGCTTTTCGTACAAGTACAACTGTATGCTTAGCTCCAAATATAACTTTTCTGACATTTCTGCAGAATCCAAAAATATGTGTCAACAGAATCGCACAAGAAAATCTTCTATTTCCACCTTGCAACGTTGCTCAATGTGTTCTAAATACTAAGTTGTAATCTTCATCGACATTAATAATCATATTTTGTACATCCACATCGGCGTTTCTGGGGAAGTTTCTTGGCCGTCCTATTGCATACTGTCTGTATTCATGGTGATCGGTATTGTCCTTGTAAAACATCATTGATGGGCCAGCTGATCTTGAATAATCATCACTGTATCGTGCAAGGCCAATTATAGTCATGGCAACGTCAACATCCTTTTGAATTGATTCAATATTTATTCCATCAGTCATGTATATGGCACTGTCAAACAACGCCATAATGCCATTATTTACAAAACCAACACTAGCACCAGCGTCATATTCAGTATTATTTGTTTTTAAAATTTCACCTTCATCATCGATAAATGCTTCAGTGGGTAAGAAGTATCTGCTTGTGTCCTGAACTTGCAGCTCAATTCGCCCATGCTGAATTGGCTGTCGTGCATCATAAGAATAATATTGATAATCGTGCATAGATTCATCCTTGAGTACTGGTGTGTCCATGTCAAATGCATGATCAGGTACACGTTTGAACATCTTTATTTTATTTGTTATCGTCTAACACGAAGACCACTCCCTGCTATCAGACTAGCAGTTATATTTTTTTCTTTTTCTGACATGGGTACACTAGCCAACTCTGCTAGTTTTTGATTTGCAGCTTGATTTATTATTTTACTAACATTTGCAGGCATAACCTCAGTGCTGGGTAATTTACTGGATGAGGTTGTCATTGTATTAAAACACAATTTCAGCACGAGCTTGGTCTATACATTCAAGTATTTCTCGCATTAGTTGAGCAGCAGCTATTTCAGCTGGAAGTTCTCGTAAAAAAAATTTTTGTTTTCTTAGTTCGCTCTGCTATTTTTCCAGTTGCTTCAGCGGTTTTCTCCAACATGGGAAGAAGACCTTTAGTTGTCTTTGTAATAGGTTTAAATAATTCTTCTGCACCTTCTGCAAATCCTTCTTTAAATGCCTGACGCGCTTGTAGTTGATGCTTGACAGAATCATGGACGGGTAAATATTTTTTGATTGCCTCTAGTCGTTCTCTAGCCGTATGAGATTCCATTATTGATATAATAATGATTTAATTACAGCAGCAGAGAGGGTGCGACCATGAGTAGGTATTCAAAACGTAAAAGATCATGCACAAGGGAGTGAAGAAAAAAACGCTTCAAAAATAAAGTAAAAAAAAAATGGTCCAAAATAACTGATTGGTTGGAGACTTTGGTTTGACATTATTGACCTTGTATTTTTGGCTTTTTGAGCATCCCCCCATTTAGGCAAATATAATTAAAGCATGTGGTCTGTTCACCCTCTCTGCTGCTTGTTATGTATATTTAATTTAATAGTTTGTCTGTTAGTTTTAATTTTTTTGTATTTCATTACGTGTTATTGTAATGTAACATTGCTGGACTTGACCTTGTCCAAAACTGAGTTCATTTATGCTTGACCTGATTGACTTTTTTTATTAATGTTTTTTATTTCATTTATGTAAACAACTAATAATAGCTTCATTATTCTCTGTGTGTATGAGCTTATTAAGAGAATTATTATGCAGGTAAACTAAGAAGGAGTAAATATGTTGATCAGGGTCAGGGTTTTGGAGATTACAAAATGAATTTTATAGGCTATTGTGTTGTAAATAAACAAGGCTCATTAGATCATTCTAGAAGGTTATTTTCCATTAGGTAATGGTTGTTTTTAGAAAATGCTAATTGTGACCTGGGGTCAAGCAGAGAACTATATTATCTTGTGACTGAGGATTTTACCAGTTGTAAACATCTAACACTTTAAGTTGTATTATGTTGTGACCAGTTTGGGTTGAATTTTATTTTCTTCAAATTATTGAATTCAAGTGATTAATTTTCTCTGGAAATATAAAAGTGCTCAGATAAAATTCTTGGATAAAGACATTCACTGGAATCTATACTAAATTCATACTAGGAATAATATTTCTGTGATTCAACAAGAGACTGTTGACACATCAGCACTTTGCAGACCATAACAGACACGTCGTCGCCATCAATTTTGGATCTCTTCTGGACTGGAACTGAGCTTTATTCAGGACTTTTTATTACTAGGACTTGTGTCTTAATTCTTGGATTATTTTTAGGATTTAATTCACAATACAATAAGTTCTTTTTTCTCATTTTTCACTTTGTATTCTAGGGAAATAAATTATTTGTTAAATTTTACAAAGCTTGTTGTCTTCACTCTTTTCTGTTACTTATTTTAAGAGCATAGACTCGTAACAACTGATAGATGAGTGCTAACTGAGTATGCTGTTGAAGTGTTCTGCCCATCTATGTAGTTTCTTTTCTTTTATCAACTGTGAAACCATGCTGTAACATGCTTAATATAACACAAATTCAGCAATAACAGTCAGGTGTGGATCCTCAGAAGTTTTATGCTAATTTCACCTATTTCTTAAAGTATTAGAAACACTTCAGTGCCAAAATAACAAGAACTTTTATTTAATAATTTGGCATGATATGTTGTATTATTGAAGAAAAGGAAAATATTGTTTTCTGTTTATTTTTAAAGATTTTAGCTTCTTAAAAAGCTGAGAATTGTAAATCTAATTATTATTCAACCATCTGCAAGCAAAAACCATTATGTCTTTGTGTTTGCCTTTATTATAGAGGTGCGCAGTATTACCAGTGTACTTGTTTACTGCGGTATTAGCTCTGGTGGTATTTATGACAGTAGTTTTTCACTGTACCTGACGTACACTGGTACATTAATTGGTAGTTTCTATCAATAAGGAATCTATGTAAATTCCTGAGTAATCTTGTTGCAAATTTAATGCTATCAACATCATGTTTTCATTTTTCATGGCAAAATCATTCAAAGACATCTTTTTTTACAAAACAGCTGCATTTGTCACTAATTTTGAATATTACAAATATAATTATATTATTCATCCTTTAATCACATATTCAACAAATGTCACATAATCCAATGTGGTGGCAAATGGGATGTTGTGAATGATATTTGGGCGAAATCCAACTTTGGAAGAAGTTTAAATAAAAATTAATGTTTTAGTTATTTACTTAGTATGTTAATGTGTCAACAACATGTCTTCCAGATTGCAAATAACCCTAAGATTTTCAGGAAAGCAGTTGTTTTGTGTTTGAATTTTATGTAATTTTTCAAGTCCACTAAATATATTCTCATTTGTTGAGTTTGTTTTATGTTTACTGGCCCTCTCTGATAAATATCTTCCTCATGTGTTGGCATACCATTATTATAGCAAGTAAATTGTAGGCTTCAGTGTTAACATTTCCTATTTTGATCAACAAGCTCTCTAATTTCAGCACAGTGTGTTTTACGGGTGTCAGCTATGGTGTAACTGAGATATCTTATTTTCCTTTATTCCAAGATAATTAATTTTTCAGAAAATATGTTGGATATAATATGTTATTTTGCTATAAGTCAAAGCAAGATAATTTTTCAGCTATTTACACGTGGAAATTTTTTGAAAAAAATTGTCAGACCCCTGCCTCATATCATCATATTGTTGGACCCCAATATAATTGTGGTATACCATGATGCGTATCACTGTATGTTCGAAATACTGCCCTGCAATACTTATTGTGTGCAGTCTTTATTGCATCCTGTATACAGTTGTTGCACAATATAGCATACATACCAACCATTATGCTTTTGGCATAATCATTAGCTGTTTTCACATTTTACGCTTCCCTGTATATGGATTATGCTTTTTTCATACATTAGAAAATAAAAATAAGGCAATAAAAAGTTGTTTCTGTCATTTTTACAATCAGATAAGTGTTAGAGTACTTTCCTTGTTTGCTATTAATTGCAACTGTATTTGACTCATTTCCAAGAAAACAGATGAGTTTCTTCAAATATGAACTTTTCCTAGCAGGTTGTTCAGAAAAAGTTACGCATGTAGATTATACTTCTTGGCTGGGGGGGGGGGAGGGAGGGGGGGAATTGGCATATATGATGTAGGGTAAACAGTAGTTTGCAGATGTATGCTCAGTTATCTGCCAAACACAATCAAACAATGCCATGATCTCAGTGGAATTTATAAATCAGTTATTATACTTACCTATTCAAAGGAAAACACTAGGCCACGAATGCCTGCCCCATCAACCATCATACACACCTGTTAAAATATTTTAAACACCGGAACCTCCTAATGTCTGATTTATGCATTTTATTGGTCAGAAATCAGACCCTTTGAACATTTCCAGCAAGTATGTATGTTTCAGAAAAGACAATGTTTCATAAGTTAGTGTTAGCTTACCGGCTACTAGCCAAAATTGAACTATTTGGATTCAGATGGATCTAACAGAAAAAGTCTTGAAATTATGGTTCATTGTAAGTTGTTTATTGTGATGGAATTACTGTAATTATGGATACTAGATCAGCTGGTGTCAGACATCGTTTAACTCTATTTTTACTTCTGTTGCCAATTTTCTTATGCATGTATATGTATGTAGCAATGAATGGTTTCTCTACTGCAAAATATTAATATGTAATAAATTTTGAGTATTTCTCATTTACTGTACACCAAGTTGATAACTGGCAATGAAGTCTGTAATTATTGCCCCCACCCCCAATATGGCGAAGAGAATAAACATGCATTATTTTTCTTCAGACAACTGACTTGGTTTGATATAGCATGATATGGTACATAGTATGATGGCTATTTGTTACAGCAAAATTTCACTGTACAGTATCTATTTAGTACATGATTTTTTTGTTGTATACACTTCTTATCTAAGCTTTAGGTGCCAGACTTCTGCAATTTATATATGCTGTCATGCCTGCTCTAGTGGCACCTGTATATAAAAACCACCTGTTTATAAAGACCTTATTTAGATGTTCCCTTTCACTTACTAATCAATGAATTTTTACCTGAATAATTAGACCACCTGCTTGTAAAGATGATCTTCAGATGGTCTTCAGTTGTGTTTATACACAAGTTTGTCTGTAAAACCTGACTGGTATACATCAGGACTATTAGACAGCTTGTACCAGTAATCAGGTTTCTAGTTCAGAGGTCAACATCCTTAGACACTGTGCATGCTATGCACCCGGGAAGGTCATACTAAACTCATTTATGAAATTCTGACTTTATTACGTAATATTATCTATTAGAGGTAATTTAATGAGACTTTCTGTACACTTAACCAGAATGTATACATGCATCTTATGTTGGGGCATGCCTTTTCAGTAACTGGTCAAACATCATGAGTCATGAGAAACTCAAGGGTTATTTCCTCCTTATCCAGAATGTACCATATTTGCTATAACATGATGTATAATGTGAAGAACTCACAAAACCCATGTAACATTGCCATGTTTTGAAAAACCATGATTTTCAATAATTTTATTGAGAAAAAAAAATGATATTTTTTGACCATGTAGTTTGTATAAACAGTAAACAGTCCTGCTCAGAGCCCATGTAAAACTATCCTTATGGCAGACTATACAGCTGATTATCTGATGGAGTCATTTAAGATATAAGGTAGTCAGAGATAAAGCAACTACAATTTCACAAATTGCATAATTGTCTAACAATAGCTGCAATGATGCCATGTCAATTACAATGATGCCATGTCAAGTCCTTTGAACACTGCTGTGGGAGAGTGCATAAAGCTAATATGCATAGGTTTAATACACTAAGTGGAACAACACAATTAATGTTTGAGTTAGATACAATCACAGAGATACTTGTTGAAGAACAAAAGTTATTGTACATCATTGCCTTGAATAAGAATGTTTAAGCCATCTTTATTAAAGATTATTGGCAAGTTTGTGAAAAACAGGAAAGTTTTTAAGTTGTATTTTATTCCATATATAAAATGTAAAACATAATTATTTTGTTAGTCAGAATGCCATATCAGTGTGAGTTTTTTTAAGGGAGAATGTCAAAATCCAGGTGTGATTTACGACAATGTTAGCCATCTGCAAAATGCGAAAAGACCAGCAAAATCAAATTTCTGATGCAGTAGTATTGAGAACATTTTATTTTTGCACAGGCTGCAACACTATATAAACATTAGTCATTCTGGTGTGTACAGCATCTGCTGACATAGCAACATCACCCAGCATGTTTGCCACTTCTTCAAAGCAATGCAGATGCAGAAAGATCATTTTTTATCCTGAAAAACATGAACAGGATCTTCATAGAAGTTTGAAAAGCCATTCTCAAATGAACATGAATGACATTTGTATTATCTTCATCCACCAACCCCCCCCCCACCACAAACTATTGAGAGCAGCAAAGAGTGCATTTAATTAAGAAAATATTCCAATGTCCAATGGATTTTAAAGACAGAAACTGGGTGTATATACTACCATAACTGGGTGGCTCAAACTATCCATTGAAAGAAAAGACAATTTCTACCTATAGTCATCCTCTGATCTGAAAAACTATTCTCTGCAACTGATGTCTATGTGGAATGTACATATATCAATAATAAAAAAGATTATCAAGTTAAAACCATATATGAAATGATCAGTTTATGAAAGATTTGTGTGCATATGATTGTATGTGCGAGATGTATATGATTGGAGTGGGGTGCTCCGAATATTTTATTTAAACTATTATAAAAGTCCCACCCAGACTCTATTTTGTTGGAAGTTAAATTTAGTGAAAGATAGATGTAAAGCTCCTATAGCCCCCAGTCAGCAATGCCAATGGTTATATGGTTAAATATACAAAAAGGTTGAAATTCAATGAATAACAATTTAATAACAATTCAGTAATCAAATGACTCAAATTTCCAATTACACTCCTTTCACTCAGCCCTTTAATAAGCGTATTGGATCACTTGATTAACAGTGTGAGATTGATTTCCACCTGTCCTTGTGTTTCTACTCATCTATTGTATCCTTTCTCTCTCATATTTCTCCCAATTTTCTTCCTCTCTTCCTCCCCGACTTTCTCTAGACTCCTTCTCCTCCTCCTCCTCCACTTTCTCTAGACTCCTTCTCCTCCACTTTCTCCTCCACGACTGCACTTCTGTCGACTTCAACTGTCTCGGCTACAGTCTCAAATGCGTCTCCAACTCTTGAAGACTTGGGACTCAGTGGAACCAGAAGTTCTCTGTCCCCTAAAAAAGCTTCCTATGAAAACACAAGGATGGTATAGTCTTTTTCCTTAGCCCTATCATCTCACACTACATACAGCCTATCATCAGATAACAGCTATTAAATTTCTTCAGTCACGCATTCATTCACATCGAGATACCCATATGTTCTTGTATGATAAAACAAACATCATAATAGAACACGGTATCAATTACTTTTTGTACATACATCAATAAATTCCATCACATCAGTACATATTCCTAATCCCGTTATACTAAACAATATCACAATAATCAGACACATTTCTTTACCTTACAACTCGTACAAAGTACGCAAATATATTCAAATATCCATGCTCTGATATATGCATACCTCCATAGTAATTAATCTTACATACTTCAACCATGTTTCCAAATTCACAATTCAGGCATGTGTAAATTCTAACATAACGCATTAATAAATGCACAGGTTTTACTACAAAGTAACCTAATAGCAAATTACAAAATTAATTCTGACCACAAACTAACTATCTACATAATTCCACCTTGCATCTAATAATTCTCTACGTAAGGCTCAAGACCATTTCTCAAATACGTGTGTAAATGAAACACTACAAAGGTAATTCTACATACTAAATGATTCTAGTAATTAAGTGTTCATACTGCAATTAATTACAATTATGATGCTGTAATATTCTGTAATATATTAGCAAATAACTTACTGACCTTTTCGAAGCTTTGTTTTTCCTTAGAATCTACCTTTATCATTCTTCTGCCAGATTATGAGTGGCTTTGTTCTCAGAGTAACCCTACTGATCTGCAATCCTTTCAGGGAAATACTGAATTAATCTTACGAGTTAGGAAGGTATCATTAGGATCTGAATTGTAATCACACCCTCTATCTCAAATTTTGTTTGAATATCGCTGTGGACCGATAAAATCAAACTTAGAGGACAATGTCCCACTCGCTATCTGTCAACGTGGGGACAGATAAGAACAAACCCGTTCACCCAGTGGACTTTCCTTTTGATCCTTAAATAAACTTTTAACATATAGGAGTGATAATGGCAATCCTTTGTTAAGTGATGTGACCGGTCACCTTTCCAACTCAAGTTTCTGGCCTCTGGCTGGTCATGGTAACCTTATGTAAGAGTTCAACACTAACCCTGCAGCAATGTTTAGTGATCAAACACAATGCCGCGGTAATATTCCCAAGACAGGTAGATTATAGCTTATACATGTCTCTATATCTGGGGCTTAGCAAACATGACTCCAAGGGTTCACTAGGGGAACAACCAAAAAGCCATATATATGTATGTATGTATATATATATATATATATATATATATATATATATATATATATATATGCATGTGTGTATAATTTGTGTTTGTGAGTCTTGGTACATGTGGTGATTATATTGGACAATGTTGAATCTACTATTTTTGGTTTGTAAGTATATTAAATGCTTTAAAGAACATATTTAGATAAACACCCTCTTTTAGTCCCCAACACTGTCGAAGAATATGGCAGGTATGATCTACCTGTGCTTGTTATATATATAATACATATAATATATGTAATTTTTTATCACTTGACATTAGATAGTGTTTACAGTTGTTTTATGGATCATGCCATGCATTATATTTATGTCTAACATCATACCTTCATGGTTTTCATGGATGGATCATCCAGGATGTCATATAAGAAAGATAGTTTGGTTGATGATGTTCAGATTTACTTATAATTTCAGAAGGATCACCCCAAACCAGGACAGCATTATTCTGGATTGAACAGGAAGGCGTATCTTCCCAATAATAAAAAGGGGCAAAAAGTACTTCACTTGCTTCACCTGGCCTTTGATCGACGGTTGATCTTCACCATTGGTCAATCTGTAACTTCAGGAAAAGATGACATGGTGACTTGGAATGATATACATCACAAAACAAATGTGCGTGGTGGACCACAGAGGTACGTAATTTGACTTGTGCAGCCAGCATTTTGAAGTAAAATGATTTTAATATTGGATCACTTGGGATAACCATAACATTACGGATACAATAACTACAGTTGGAATAAACTCAAATTACATTTGTAATACAGTGAAAACATGTGACTAAATGCTCACCTTAAAGTTTTATACTTTAAAGCTTGGAGCCCAGAGGACACTATAGTCGTTGTTGTTGTTGTTGTACGGTTTAACGCCATTTTTCAGCACAAGATAGGCTATACATGGCGGCCAGTATAAATAGTGGAGGAAAAACCTGGGAAAAGCCTGGAAAGAACTTTCTCACGTACCCACATTGGCCGAACCTGAGACTTGAACCCACGCAGACAGAGGTGAGATGGCAGTGATCCGTAATGGTGAGCACTTGAGACCACTTGGCCACTCGGGACCCCTCACTATAGTCTGTATTGTCTCCAAATTGTAATTTGAGATAAATACATTGTGGTTTTTACAATAGCTTAAACACATTGTGACTAGGGTAAGTAAGAATGTAACTTGACTCCATCATCAAATTTTTCCCTTAACTCCTTAAAACCAGGAACTTATTTTCATTTCACTGTAAAGGGGAGAAGGGGGTAGAAAATAAAGTTTACTTGTTATCTCCAATTGAATCCAAGCATTTCTGATAATAGAGAGACTTTTGTATCTACAGTTGCTTAGATATGTAGAAGTTGTTTTGGATTGGCTGTTAGTCCCATAGAGAAGGATGGTTTATTGGACCCATGATTTTTTTCTAGTTTGTCCCCATTTCCCAAAATCCCAGACTTACCCTGAGATTTGTGAAGATTTGTTTTGTCCATATGCAGTTTGGTCAGGTCTGTATTAAATCTAATTAGAAGTCTCTTAAATCTGGAATAGACTCCAGTTCTACAACCAGCTATGTTTTGCCTAAAGAAAATCAGGTGTTAAAAATTGTGGGTTTTTCTCTTCAGATATACTTTATAATGTGTATAGAATGGCTAGGTTACTCTGTATCATGGTAAAGCTGCATCTTAGTGTTTTCTCAAATACCACCAGCTTGGATCTTTTATGAACTGTGACCATGTCAATAATCCTGAAACAAGGTTATTACCTCAAAATTATGTCTTTCAGCCATAATGAGTTAAGGTATATAAATGTCTTGCAACCCTTAAAGGTAGACCAGACCTGTAAAGAATATTATCACTGTTCCATAATTTGCATGTAAGAGCATATTTCACAAATAGTCATTAATAACATTGGGGTTATCTTTTATGGATGCATCTGAATCTGTTGAGTGAAACTGTTCCAGTTCAAGTATGACTGGCCTGTGAAATGTTTTGAGAGAAAATTGTCCATTGTTATATGATTAAAGTTTGCCATTGATAAATTTGTCTCCTGCTTTGATCAATCAGAAATGCATCTTGCTAGGTAATGTCCACGCGTAAATGATGAAGAGGGATTTTAAACAAACCCCTTTACTAATTTATAATAATGATTTATGTATTAGGACACCATATGTCAATGTATCCTAGAGACAGAACATTCTCTAATACTAGTATTTGAAGCAAGACTCCACTCTTTGCATTATTGGCCCACCTGCAACAAATGTCACTTTAGGTTAGACACAACTGTTACATCTGCATCCATTTATCTGGCTTCAACTTTTCTTAAAGTTTTTTGTCTTTGAATTCACATGCCATTAGGTAGAATATATTACATTATTGTGTCTGTCCATCCATCTGTCTGTTACCAATTTCATTTCAGCACAATAACTCAAGTTATCCATCATCTACTGTTACCAAACTTTGTAGATAGCTTACTCTTTGGGTAAGGAAGAATCATTTTGATTTTGGGGTGAAAAGATCAAAGGTCAAAGTCACTGTGACTGAAAGAAGATAAATAGTTTCCAGACTCCACCATCTACCTTTACTATACTTTTGGAGACCATAAAGTCAACAGACAAGGTCACTGTGACTGAAGCAAGAAAAATGGTTTCTGCACAATAGCTTGAATTCTCTCCTATCCTCAGTTTACCAAACATTGTATTTGGCTTGCACATGGGATATGAGTGAACCCTATCAATTTTGTGGTCAAAAAGTTAAAGGTCAAGATCATAGTAACAGGAAGAATTAAAATTGTTGCCACATAATAACATTAGTTCAGCATGACATAACACAGACCAAACTTTTATAGATGGATTGTATTTGGGGTAAGGAAGAACCATATCAATTTCAAGACCAGAAGGTCTAAAGCTGTTGTGACTGGATGAAGCAAACTTGTCTCTGCACATTATCATGAGTTTGTCACAATACACTAAAACTTTGTGCATGGTTTGCACTTAGGGTACAGAAGAAGTCTGTTGATTTTGGGGACAAAATGTCAAGGAAAATGTCACTGTGACAGAAAGAATAGAAATGATCTCCGTACAGTAACATTTGTTCTGCATCATATATTTGTACCTGGATAAAAATTTCAGAAAATTTTAGGGTAAGTAAGAACCATATAAAAGTCACTCTGACCAAATATACAAAAGTCTTGTTGAAATTTTGTTCTTGCTAATTATCCTGAATAGATGGTTGTATTTATATGTGGTTTTCACTAAAAGACTTCTAGTTGGTTCTGAATGACAATATTGCCCATCAGACATCCAATACTGCCAGCACAATAGCCATCTTGTAAATATTGTTATCATTACTCCTCCCAAATGGGTGGGTATATTGATACAGGAATTCAGTCAAAGATTCCTTTAGGTATCTGGTTGGTTCTGAATGAAAAAAGTTTCCCTTTAAAGATCCAAATTGGCCACCATGGTGGCCATCTTGATAATATTGTCACTACTTCTCATATATATATATATATATATATATATATATATATATATATATATATATATATATCTGTCTCTGTGTGTGTATGGTCATATCATTTTCTTCAAAAATATCGAAGATAGTTTTAAATACCACTAAATTGAAAAGATTGAAAGGACAAAAAATGTTCTTATCTTGGATTCCTGGAAATGTCTCATACAGTAGAATAGCATTCCCTTTGAGGGATTCTTGTTTACTTTTTTTCTAGGACAACTCACTAATCAGTTCTGATAATGCATGGGTAGCAATGTTTGCTAGAAAATGCTTTTGTAAATTATATCTTCATTTACTCCCCTAGTAACAGTGTTAACATCTTAGCATTGAGTGTTAGAATTCTTCTCAAATGCAACTGAGCCACTTTTCATCAGACTTGGTAAGAATGCTTTGTTAGGATATGCACCATCAAAATTGTTTCCAGGGTGCTTCTCCTGGCAATGGTGTGACTTCCTTAGCAACCAAGTTGAAAACATATCTTAACCTTTTTAAGAATGGCTGTCAGTTTTGATCAAATTTGGTTTTGTATCAAATTTGGTAGGAGATATTCTTAGGATATGTTTTATGAAAATTGTGTCCAGGGTGGCTTTTCCAGCAATGATGTGGCCTCCTTAGCAACCAAATTGGAAATCTTTTTTTAATTTCTTCTGAAGAATGACAGAGCTTTATAAATTTTGATCAAACTTGGTAGCATTGTTTATTCGGACATGCTGTCAAAATTGTGGATGATGTTGCTCCTGTAGCAGTAGTGGGACATGCTTTTCACTCTAAAATACTTTTTCCTATACATAGTGGTCCTTAATGAAAATGACACTGATCTGACCTCAAAAAATGGCTACCATGATCTGACCTTACAAAATGGCTACCATGATCTGACCTTACAAAATGGCTACCACAGCAATCTTGCAAATTTTTTTACCACACCTCCTCCTGAATATATGGTTATATTGACATGGTTATTCCATCAAAATATTTCTTATTGTATGTAGTCTGTTAAGAATGAAAACAATGCTCATCTGACCTCACAAAATTATTTCCTCTGGAACAATCTTGAACTTTTGTTATAGCTCCACCTCCTGTACAGATAGTCATATTGACTGTTGCAATATATTTAGTTTGTTGTACATGACATTGGTGCTTTTATTTACCAGAATGACTGCCAACAGTGGCCATTGTGAAAATTTTGTTACATCTACTTCACAGATGATCATTCCAATTTTGTATAAATAATACATCTCTCTCTCTCTCTCTCTCTCTCTCTCTCTCTCTCTCTCTCTCTCAAAATATATATATATATATATATATATATATATATATATACTGATCCCACCTCTTCAAACCTCTTCAATGGCTAGATTGATCGCCGTCTTAACAATCTTTTCACTGCCTTTCTACTGAAGCGATGGTCATATTTTCACTGAAAATTTATATTGTAATATATAACTGGTTCTGAATAAAAAGGGCACTTATCTGAACTCCATCATGGCCTGATAGTGGCCATCTGAAAATCTGTTATCACTATCTTGAATGAATATTTGAATTTACATTCGGTTTCTTTGATATGAAATTTTGGTACTGTTTTCCATTTTCTTGCAGTAAAACCATATATACTTTCATTTATACAGTACAACTGCCACCTTTTTTAAAACAAAACACTGTTATTCTTCAGTTACGGGTACCCAGACCCAACATACCTTGACAGAGTCTTGGAGGAGCTAGCAGCCAAAGGTGTGACAGATGAATCAGAACAGCAGGTGTCAGGGAACTTCAGTGATTATTACAACTTAACTCCAGTCAAAGAATCTACAGATTAGGTTTAACGTGTATTTAAGACAGATTTAATTAATTTTTTCATACACATGACAATATTTCTGCCCACTTAATAAAGCTGAAGAAAACAAAATCCCGTAAGGTTAGACCTTCTAAATGAACTCTGCAGTGTTTGGAGAATTTTATAGTGATATGAATTTTGGGGTTTTTTGGCCATAGCAAATAAGATATAGAGATTACTTTCTCAGCATCATGATCATAAGTTGTTAAATTCTGCATTAACTTGTTTTCTTGAAGTTCTTGTTTAGTACATGAAAATATTTTAAAATCTTATCTTTACTTATTAATTTTTAACTTAAAAGCTGTATTAAGAAATTTGAGCTGCTAGGAGATGCATGTTCAAATAAATTTTTGTTCCCTATGGTTTATTTTGTATGTCCATTCCAATGGTACATTGATCATAGAATGGTCCAAGGCAGAGTTTGTCATTATATACAAGAAATTATTTTGGATCCTGTTAATTTTGAAAGAGAAAATTAGAGAGCAAGAAGAGTTTTACATGACTTCTTACTATTTAAATATCATTCCTTGCTTTTCTAAACAAGAAATGTGAAGAACCTGAACAAATTCTTGTAATTATTCACATTTTTCTATAGCAAGGAAAACAAAAATGTGCATATTTTTAGAATATTAAGAAAATAAACAACAGTAAACATTTTGTCTAATGTAATTTCAAATCAACCCCAATATTTTCAGTTTCAGCATATAGCTACTTTTGAACTGTACTTTGCTTGACACACTAAGGAATTAGCATGTTGACAACTCATATTCTTATTAAAATATTGGAATTCATTCATTTTACCGTTAAACTTTGTCTTTGGGCTCATATTCTGTTAATAAGATGATAGCTTGGTGCAAGAAACTGATTTGGAAGTACTAATAAAAAAAATATTTCTGACTTTATGTAAATAATTTTTCTCAAAAAGTCACAGAGTCTAACAGAATCGTAACCATGCATGGCAAGTATACAGTCATTTCACTTGTACTCATCTGAATGTCTGATATGGTTGGCTATACTGCTGTACTGAGTTGCCACATCTCCAAAATTTCAATTGAACACTTTCTTATTTGGAATGGTTCACTGTCTTTAATGTAAGGAAGCAAATTATCATGGTAAGAGTAACGCTACTATTTAGAAGGGTTGTGGGTTTTTTTCATTTGCTTTGTTCTTTGTCATTGGCATACTATTACATATAGTAGTTGTGCTATACAGTATATTATTTCCAGTATTAAATATTATACAGATTGTAAATAATTTCATTATAGTATTTACTTGTATATACATATACTATAATTAATAATTAAAAGATAAATATGTATGCTTAATTATTTAATTTTATGTAAGAATTTCTTGTTTTAAACATTAGTTTCTTTTGACTTCCAGACCAGTCAATGTTGTTTAATGTCCTCCAAATTCTTTAGATAAACAGAATTCATAATATTTGTATCTTAGTCAATCTGCCCATTCATCTGTCTCACTTTTGTTTCCACTCTATAATACAATTTGAGATTAATAGGTGAAATGTGGTATTCTTTTACAATATCATTAGAAGGTGTTTTGTGTAACACGTTTAGTATATATGTGTCTATCTTCATGGTTAAGGTCACAGGTCAATATTATAAGTTTTCTGTCACACTTTTCTTTCTGCTTCATCACTTTCAGTCTGTCATAAAGGTCAAGGGCACAGGTCAGTATTTTAAGTTTCCATGATGCTTCTCTTTTGTCTCTGTAACTTAACAGCCATTTTAAATTAAGAGATGAAATAGAATTATTACATGTACTAGATATGTCAAGTACCACATCAGGAATCATATTTAAGGTCAAGATCACAAATCAGTATTTCATGTTTTCTGTCACATTTTCTTTACCACTCTGCAGAATGGTATTTATTTGAGCTTAAGGGATGAAACTTGGAATATATGTACATCATTATTTCGTGTAACATTATTATAAGAAAGCATATGGTTTTCCACATTGGAGATCTTTCTGTAAAATCTGAATATAAAGTGTAGACCATTGTGTTTGGAATTAATGTTGATCATATCCACTTATTTGGTATCAATACTTATCAACATTAAATTTTTCACATTACAAGTATTTGGCAAAGGTCTATCATTTACACTTATCAACCATACTGAATGACTTCTAATGCTTCATTTAAAAATTGGAAGACAGTGAGAAAGAAAATGCAGAATCAGATCAAAGCCAGTGTAAATAGCCACCAACAGATCAATCAGCTCATGAGCAATTTTAATGTTTTAGATTTTTTTAGGCCCAGTACAATATCAGAGGGGACCATTATTAGTTACATGTTGGTTTACAGGGTTTATACAGTGTTATAGATAGTTCCCAAATGACATCATCAGCAGCCATATTTGTGGTATGATGGCAGATTTACTGTTGAGTTTATATGGTGTTTCGAAGTTTAAATAAATTCATTGAATTCACTGAATCTCAAGATACTGTTACAAAAATACATACATAAACAGAACACTAGTCAGACTTTCTGTTAGTAGCTATATTTCTAATTTATAAGTTGATTTTGCTTCAATGTGCCTTGTTCAAAATGGTCAGTTTTGGTGGTCGTATATAGGAGAAACTGCAAGATTGCCCATCATCCACGTAAAATGGGTATGATATGACCAGCTAGTGACCTTATTGGGAAGCATCTGTATTAGTGTCTTGAATCCCATACATCCTGAGTCAGAGGTGAAGGATGTACAAGGTTGGTCATAATATTCCCTACACACTGGTTAACTACTATGCAGTGAATTTATTACTTTAAAATCCTGACATAAACAGATTTGTTGAAGCAATAATACATATGATACAAATCTCTTAGCTACCATAATTGGCTATGCAGATTGTTTACCAACAGCATGCCAGTTGAAGCAGTTACCTCCCTTAGGTCAAAAAAAATAAAAAATCTGCAGAACCACTCATGAATGAGTATTGTTTAATCAGATCTTCCCTTCTTTTGTGGAACAATGTTTTTACTGAAAAGTAACCATGTAGGAACCCATTTCAGTAGATGATGAAATAATCTTGTATATTGGGTAACACTTTTGAAGTGGAGGTTGTCTGCCATTTTCTTGTGGTAATTGTGTGTTGGTGGTCATCTTGTGACTTACACTCCACTTTTAAGTTACATAATCTCGTTGTGACCTTGTTGGAGTTCATACACCCTACTGAAATAATATTTAACAGAAATATTGGATTTTTATCCTGATAATTGACCAATCATAGTCTTTGAACTTTGCTTATGAGGTGATAAATTATTTTACTAATGTCCATCCATACATCCATGTGGTTGTCCCAGATTCATTGAAGCATAATGAGCTTTTTACCTTTTTTTCACACAGTTTTGTGCTTTTGGATGTTAATATTGTATAAGAACCATTTTAGGAGGATTGAGCCAAAATGCCCTGAGGTAGGCAGATGCAATTTGGTAGGCTTATTTGTCTTTAGATGTGAATGACCTGTTGTAAAAAAATCAGTTACTTAACTCATTTTATAACTTTTTAGATTGTGAATATTGTAACAATATTATTTTGACAAAACCTAACAATAACATTTGACAACAGCCATTAAGTCAGATTAGGTAAAGACTACTTGTGGAAAACAAATAAATTTTAGCAGACATATTTGTATTTATATGTAGATGACCTAATTACCAATGATTTATAGGTCATTGCACCAAATATTAATTTTTTTATATCTGTTTTTAACTTTCTGGACTTGTACAACTTGTAAACCTTGCTGGCACATCTGGGCAAAATCCATATGAGGTAAACAAAACAGATATACTTAGTAGGCTTGATATGTAGATGACAGACCTGAAAAGATGTTGAACTTTTATTGACTTTGACCTTTCTGGTCTTCACAGCAGTCTATCAACTACATTACAACAATGGGGCATACACATTTTATGAATGCAATGAACTTCTACATTTACTTGTACTTATTTTGCTAAAAAATATAAAAATGTCTGCATCAGTTTTAACATTGCTGGTCCCTTTTCTTAAATCCTAAAGAGGCTTGGAGATTTCTCTTAGCAGTGATTTACATCAGATTGATGTAAAATGTTTGCTAGAAGTAAGGGTGCTTTTTCATAAAAGGAGTGGTCCTGTTTGTTCACAATTTCAAGAGGTATGGTAGAGTTGTCTTTCCCATACATAGTTCTGAATATGGGGGATGTGATCTGCTCAAGATTATTTCGCAAATCAGTGGAAATGAACAAGTTTTATTTTAACTGGGACTGCAGTTGCTTATTTTCTATTTGCATTTATTTTCATGTATGCTTTTATCCAAAATTTTCTAGGATTTTTTCCAGGGTCAAAGTTGTATCAGTGTTTGCTGTTGTTGTTGTTGTTGTTGTGGGGCTTAACGCCATTTTTCAGCACACGATAGGCTATACATGGTGGCCAGTATTAATGGTGGAGGAAGAAACCGGGAAATCCGCGGAAAGAACCACCGACCCACGAGAAGCTACTGGCAAGCTTTCTCACATATCCACATTCGCCGAATCTTAGACTCGAACCCACGCAGACAGAGGTGAGATGGCAGTGATCCGTAACGGAGAGCGCTTTAGACCACTCGGCCACTCTGGGCCCCGTATCAGTGTTTGTACTATACCTTCATAAACTTTTTCTACTTTATAATTTTGGTGCCATTTTAGATTAAGGGATTTGACTTGATGTGTGTGTTTGTTTGTGTATATATACATACTGATATGTGTGTTTGCGTATGTGTGTGTGTGTATATATATATATATTTGCTACAAAGTGGTACTTACACTTACTAGATTGGGTGGGGGGTTATCTTGAGATTCAAGGTCACAGGACAGTAATTTACATTTTCTGTCATAATTTATTTCCATTTTATAACTTCAGAACTGTTTCAGATTAAGCACAAAAAATGAAATGTTAATTTAAAGGTTAATTGTTTGGGTTTTTTTCCACTGTTGCCTGTGGAGCAAATCCAACAGGATAAGGGAATCATGGAGCACTTGTATCGTGTGTTATAAAATGTTTTAGGTATTTATATCCATGTTATAAAATAGACAATGTTATATTGAGATGCAGCTGTACTTCTGTATGAAAATCAAGGAATAATTCAATATCAGTATTCTTTAGTTACAATTGGTGTTTCTTCTGTACAAAATATTACTTAAACTTTTGCATTGATATTATGAAGTTTAGCACTGAGGTAATAATTGATGCCTCTTCGGCTGATATTCATTCATGTACATAGTTGATTTGGATTGTGTAAATTATTAGTGATTTCTATTTTGTTGGTAGCTTTTTAGTACAACACTGTAGTATAGTATAATGCCATTATAATTTGCCTGTTTACCTTAGCTCTGCCCAAATACAGTTTTGCACATATTTTGTTGGTTAGAAGTTTTTGATTTTCATTTATGTTCTCAGAAATGCATTCTTAGTTTGCATTTATCACTTCCATTAATCAGTTCCTTTTATTTTCCATCATAAAAATAAAAAGCAATATTGAATTTATGATAAAAACAAATCTAACCACAACTGCAATAACTGTTAAAATTTAGTTTAAATTTAGTTGTGCAGTATTTGTCTTGCTTCTTTTTGATCAGATATAAATTTTACCTTTTGCCTTCAAACCCATTCATAAGGCAATATTATTTGGTGATTATCTACTGGAGTAATATAAGAAACTTGTTCATTTTTAATATAGTACATGTAACTTGCTTTCGTCTGTAAAAAATATATGAGTATTATTTTGTAATAGTGGTTATTATAAATACTTGAATTCACAATTTGAAATAATTGCAATGAGATGAAAGGTTATTTGTGTTGTGCATAAGTTCTTGAATAAACTGTCATCCTCTAACAAGGCCTAACACATCAGCCTGTAATACTCATGTAGATGAATAATCACCACAGGCTTTCTTTGTTATAGGTATGTTTTATGTGCAATCCTATTGCAGGCAATGTAGTTCAGTAGAAAGGGACATTTTATATGCATTCTATATAACATCTGGTGTTTGGGTTTATGTGTATAGTTTTTCTGCAAAAGTGTCAAAATATGCAAACTTCAGTCAGTGGCATAACTAACTTTTTGAGAAGTTGGTGATAATTGTCCTCGAAAAAAATTGCTATTGGTACTTTTCTATCAGATTACAAATTAAAAAGGTATAACCAAAAACATGCAAGAATGCATTTGGATGGACTTAATTGTGTAATTTTTTTAAATAGTTTTCATGATGGCAATTATGATTCTATTTTAATACATTATTTATCAATGATATGGTATTCCCTCATTAAAATGTGGTTAATGAGAGCTGTATTGAGACTGCCTTGTCATAAAATATATATGAAATAGAAATTAACTTATGAAATAAGATGCTTGACCTTACTTGCCTTATAACAGAAAATGTGTTGTAATGAATTGCCTTGAATACAGGCAATGCTGTGATGATAATCCTGTTTACTAACTATTTGGATATTTTTTGTATATTTTTATTTCATATTTTATTGGTAATTTTAGTTAAGTAATAATGTTTAAACAGAAAGAAATGCATTTGAAAACATTGTTATATCCAATCAGGTTTTTCACGATGGGTTGTGAAGTGTGATAATATTCACAAAAGTGTCAGGCAGTTCAAGATCTAATATTTGCTCTGAATTTTGGGATTTATTAAAAACCCAGCAATATTAAAATAAACTGCAAGTAAAAATGGAAATGAGAGTTAGTTTTGATTACTCCAGATTTTGTTACACATAATGAGTTGGGGGTAGGGGTAATCGATTGCAAGATTTGATGGGAAGTTTGTTTTCTTTATTTGCAGTGTAATGTTTAATCACAGACGTCTGCACTTGGGCCTCCTGTGTTTTATTATATTGGTAATTACAGTCAAAATTCTGAGAAATATAAATGTATTAGATAAAAAGAACAAATTGAAAAATGTTGTTATTGGGCGTATTATAATGAAGTTCAGAGGGTGATGAGATTCTCAAGGTATGAAAAACTTACAAATTTGTGATCTGCCCTGAGTTTGGGAATTAGAATCAAACACGAAGTCTGTTCACTATGTTACTTTTTGTCGACTGACTCCAGTCCAATATACTTATCTGACCTCACCCATGTGTATATCCCATCTGGAAACTTCTGCTCCTCTTTTGACACTCGCATTCTAATTGTTCCCACTCTTAAAAATGAAGTTATGCAGACAACGTTCTTTTGCATACCAGGCCCCAGCTACAAGGATGAAATTGACCATAGGTCTTAAACATAAGGGCACAGTGTCCTCAATCAAGAGTGCTCTTAAAACTCACCTTTTTTTGACTGCAAGAACAGAACTCAAGACTTAATAATGTTTACTTCTTAATTATTGTCAGCATTTTTTTTTTTTTTTAATTTGGTGGTTGTTTTTTTTTTTTGTAATCTTGTCATTGTGTGTGTGTTTATGTGTTATCTAAAAATTGTTAATTGCTGATTAGGTGCTGTACTAAGTCCACATTATTATTATTACTTTAAGACTATTGATTATCTTTAATACATATGATGCTAACTTACAAGTAAATATAGACTGGAATCATCACTTGTTTACTCTAGATTTGGCATAGCATCAGAAAATTCCAGTGATTGTAAGAAGACTCAAGAACTTTTGATTCAACTTGATGAATTAGGATTATGATATTAATTCACTTTTAACAATTTCTGCCAATTATTAGCAGTCATGTACTGAAAGACATTGTATTAAATGATTTAAGAACAGAGTCTGTCAGTAAAATAAACAGTTTAAAATTCCTGAATTATTATTTTTATTTACAGAGACATTTATATCTACTAAATGCTGTGCCATGGTGGGGATGTCCAAGTTTTATTTATTATGCTATGCTTTTTTTACAAATTTAAACATTGTATTATTTATATACTATCATGTATGATTATTATTAGTTAATATTCTATATGATTATGCTTTAATTGATATTCTATATGATTATACTTCAGTTAATATTTTGTATGATTATTATTAGTTAATATTCTGTATCATCATGATTAGTTAATATTCTGTATCATCATGATTAGTTAATATTCTGTATCATTATGATTAGTTAATATTCTGTATCATCATGATTAGTTAATATTTTGGATCATCATGATTAGTTTATATTTTGTATCATCATTATTAGTTAATATTCTGTATCATCATGATTAGTTAATATTCTGTATCATCATGATTAGTTAATAATTTGTATGATTATGATTAGTCAATATTCTGTATGATTATGATTAGTTAATATTCTGTATCATCATGATTACTTAATATTCTGTATCATCATGATTAGTTAATATTCTGTATCATTATGATTAGTTAATATTCTTTATGATTATGACTAGTTAATATTCAGTATCATTATGCTTTAATTGATATTCTGTATGATTAATATTTGGTATGATTATTATTAGTTAATATTCTTTATGATTATGCTTAGGCAATATTCTGAATGAATATACTTTAATTAATATTTTGTATGATTATGTGTATAGGTATTTTTGTTTGGGACTTTCTATGATTGGAAACTTATATCCAGACCAAATATTTACAGCATCAAGAGAATAACTTTATCAAAATGCGAATATCTTTTAAAGACTGGCAGTGTAAATGTGTGACAGAGAGAATTCTTGGTAACATGCTTGAATTTTAGTTATTCAGTCTGCCTTGTTTTTTATATGCTCATGTACGGTTAATAAGAGCCACTTCCCAATCTGTCAGGCACATTCTTCTAATTTTAATATATTTTTTTACTTTTGCCATGAAAACAAGAAATAATACGTAAAATATATATAGTTGTCAAAGTTAATAATACCCATAATTTTTGCCTAAACTATCATTTGGTTTCAGAAACTCAAAGAATGTTGGTGTTTTTCTTGTTTGTTTGAAAACAGATGTCTGTTATTTTTAAAATCTCTATCAAACAGTGTCGGCTTGTAATTCATTTTTTAAAGTGTGCCTAAATGCTTGTATCAGAAAAGTAATTGAATATTGACCAATCAAAAATCACACTGGCTGTATACACTTATTCGCTGGAAAAAGCTGAGAAAGGTCACACAACAATAGGCCAACCAGTGATGATTATTCTTCTTTTAAAAAAGAGAGCTACAGAAATTCATGACATAATTTGGAAGGCATTTTTACTGGATGAATAGCATGCCTAAACAGTCTTTCCTTGATAGATCTCAGTGAAACACATGGCAGAAAACAAGACTGTAGGAAGCTTCTTTCAACCCCAAATCACTCTGAATTAATGTTTAAAATAAATTGAAAAGTTGTAAGTATTCTTTTTTATGTTCCGATTCTGATTTTGTGATGTTCACATTCCTATTTGATACATTGGTAGGGGTTGACATCTAGTGTTATTAATCAAATTCCTGTATTTGAGAAGGAGTTTGGGGGTTTTTTTGTATAGAAGGATCTTTGTACATTGGATCAATCAGTTTGTGATTTGTAACAAAAAGAGATCTTTGTGAAAATTGTTGCCTCACAAACAGTTGTGAATTCACTGTTTGCCTCTTGTACTCTAAAATTAAGTTTCTTTCTTGTAGCCAAGAATTCCATTTCCTTCTTGTAGCCTAGATTTCAGAGTTTCCTTCTTATAGCCTAGATAATTCTATGTGATTTTTATACAGATGTACATGTATACATGTAGCTGAGCATTGTAATTCTCCTACAATCAACCCATGCTTGATCATAAGCCCACCTACAATTTAATATGACATTTGTCATATATTTAATGGAAAAGAAGCCCTGTCAGATAGTATGCTTAGCATCATACAAAACAGCCTGTCAAGCTTATCATAGGGGAAGTATTGTAAACCTTGATTCAGTCCTGGTGGATTATTATTGTTATAGTAAGAATAGTAATTGAAATTGATCACGGGTGATGAAATGATGTCAATATGGCAATTTGTTATACTTCTACTTACTGATGCAGTATGTATGATGCATAGCATCAAGTACTATTTAAAACTTAATTTTGTGAAATAGATCTCTCTAACATGTTAAGAGCCATGTCTGTGCAGATAACAAGAATATCCATAAGTAGCATGCAGTTAAAGGGAATGTCCTTGAAAATTCCACCTATATATTATTTCAAAGAAGCATTAACTTTTCAGATATAGAAAATGCAAATGAATTTCTGAAACATTGGTGCTCATGGACATATTTTTGCTCAAATTTGTGAAAATCAGGCAACTGCCATGTATTCTGAACCACTATATCAAAAGGCACAATGTATGAATGATATGATATGAAACTGACTTTGCGACATGACTGTCGGTCTCTAATGGTGGCTGAGAGTGATGGTGACATATTTCAAGTTATTTGTGACGTTCAAATGCAAACTATTTTCTTTGTGTGGAGATTAGATTAAATGTGTGACACTTTGTCAGAAAATCACTTTTTTATCAGATACTCAAAATAGATACATTTCAGAATAAAGGAAAAGATGCATATTGGTTCAGCTCTTCAGTCATCCAGCCTCTTAAGTTTTGATTAGAATTTTTTTGTCAAAATGGCTGTTGAAGAAGTGTCATGTTGACAAAATTATGTGCACAATTCAATAGCATCAGATGTGTACAAGCTGTTCAATGCTTATACATGTATCTATGTACTTTTTTGTATTTTATTTAAATAGTTTTGGAATAAATTGGTTTTGTAAAGCATTGCCCATAATGATCTTACAGTTTTAGCTAGTTCTCTCTCTCTCTCTCTCATGAATAGCTATGACAAAGAAAATTTAGGAAAGTTATTTTCTGGGATGCAGACTTTAATCAATATACACAAATACTCTTTAAACTTTTCCTATGACAATGTTCTATTATTGCCTTCTTGCAAGGAAATTGGTCTGCTACAGTGTTATCTGGTGGGTATGGTTAGCACAACAGACAACACGATGTATTCACTGCTCCGGTGAATAAGTGGTTAGAGTGTCCGCCTCGGATGCGGGAGGTCACCAGTTTAAACCCAGGCAGTCATACCAGAGACTTCTGAAAATGGTACTAACAGCTGCCTCACTTGGCGCTCAGTACTAAGAGGTTAGTGTTAGGACTGGTTAGCCTGGTGTCAGGATAATGTGACTGGGTGGGATATCATGCTACATGTCTGCAGCATGATGTCCCAGTGCTAGACATCACTATAAACTGCCACACTGCAGACATCCTTGTGATATGACTGAAAAAAAATCCAAATCATGCACACGCATACACACACACACAGTGTTTTCACATGATGTAATGGGAAATATATATGATGCCATAGCATAGCAAAAGTGACCACTCTAACAGTTTGTAATAACCATAGTCGGGTACACATCCCATAGTCAAGTGGTATGCCTGCCATCTGAAAATAAGTGTCAGCAGTCAGTCAATTAAAACTCGAGAATGATGTACAAATACCAATAAACTATCTGTGAATCAAGAACAAATGTGCTTATTATGTTCATAGTAACTTGACATAAAAGTATACCAAACATCCAGGTTGAATCATGGTTTTAGGATAAAAGAAACATGATGAAAAGGAAAACAAAAACATAAAGAAAAGTGATGAAAAATAAAACAACATAACATGTAATTTTATTAAGGCTGCTTAAGAAGTTTCTCAATGCTCACTCTCTTATCACCATTTATTTTTTTTTTTTCATTAACCTGGACTGCTTATCTATAGCTTGGTGAAAGATTATTGACACAATCTTTACATGACCAAATCTCCTATGTTGGTTTTCATGACCATGTGTGCTATACAGTTGTTTTAAAGTGGATGGCTTGAACATTAAGCCCAAATGTGTCTTATTAATGAATGGATGAACTGACTTGCCATACCATTGGTCTTTTTTGTCATATGCATGACAAAATGATCAAAATGTTTGGCAGCAACAATTGGTTTCTGAGAAGTAAAGCACACACTGCTTATCGAGATAGAATTTTTTAATTTTTGGCAGCATTAAGTCTGCTACATGTTCAATATGCTTGAAAGAATGTCAGCTCAACTCGCTGCCTGTAACGTACACACAGAATGCTCTAGTTTTTTTTATGTCGGTGATCTGTTGACCATTTGCTCACCCAGACATGGATGTTCCTAGATGGAACAGTAGAAACAAAGTAGAAGTGAGATTACTGTTAGGCTGAGCACATCCTGTCTATGGAGACAGAGTTGGCCTGGTGAGAGAGGTGGCTTTGAACTGCTGAAGCATGACATTGAAAGGTAGATTTCCTTGAGACAAAAGCTGCAAAAGTTTTTTTTAATTTTAAAGAATTATTTTGTTTTGGTGTACATGATGGAAAAAAAGGACATAGTTGCTGCAGGTGTCTGATGGTCGGAAAGACTGCTGCTAAATATGTGGGATTTCTGCAAGATTTACCTACATAGTCAATGAAGGAGATGCATTCTGCCCATCCCACACTGATGGAAAGGGCACTCAATCCAAGTCGAGGCTTTGTGTCCATGTTGGAATAATAGGGTGCTGTACAATCTGGTGCATACTGGAAAGAGAATGAGAAGGCTGTATTAAAAAGTACTGCAGCAGTTGAGGGATGGCTGAAACTTTATTTAGGATTGTCTGCCCAATAGTATACTAATCAGGGAAAGGTGTGACAACAGTTAAGGATGGGTTGAAAATTCATTTACATATTGTCTCTCCAATAGTATACCAATGATGACGTCTGCTAACGTGCATGAGCAAGGTTTTTCAGAGAGGACAGATTAATTCGAAATTAATATGATGCATTGGTCATGCTACCTGACACTGAGTTTATTTAGCTTGCCCAATGGCCAGTTTCGAGCTGCTGGTTGCCAAAGCTGATGTCATTCTGAGACACATTTAAAATTATGCACTTGCAACATATGGATGGGTATTTGTCAGCTGCCAAGTGCTTGATCTTGGTATGTTACAGTACCACCTGTTTCGACGCCAAATATACTTTCCAATGCCATAGTTCATTCTGCAATAGTCCATCATCTGTGTGAAAAACACAAGGAAGCTCTTTTCTAGTTGACTGTTCTTGTTTCTATGTAAAGCAGGTAATAGTGTTGACTGGACACACAAGTACTTCAACCACCTGGGCTAGCTCGACTTCTCTGGCATTCACTTTCCTATTTACAAATTTGAGCATCACAATGAAACTATTGCAGTTAGTGTTTCCGTTTGGATTTTTAAAGTGGGCTTCTACCAGCTATGCATCAGTGAGAAATCAAGGCCACACACTGAGGATCTGTTGCTCCTCATGTGCACTGAAGGTGAAATAGAAAAGAGCCAGTGTTCGGATAAAGACCCTAGGCCATCTGGAAGCACAGTTAGTTCCACAACATTTATCGTGTCTGCCTTCAATGCCTCTATCTCTAGCCAGGCCAACCTCTTGGAAGGTCACACAAAAGACTGCCATAGTATAGTCGAAAAGCCACAGCACATGTCCATACTGAAGATAGGAAAGAGCATCTTTCCTAACTACCACTGCCAGATGCTAATTTCATGCATCATTTTTGCAGATTTAGAGGCACTTAACACGGCAATAAAGTTGTTGCCACTTTTATTTTGAGCACAAAGTGTGACTTGCTGGAGATCTAAGTTACGAGATAACAGTAAGGTGCAAGACCTCTGCTATATTGCCAGCAAGTATCTCAGTACTGCAAGGAAAGCGTGTAACCTTAAGGTGCAAGACATGTTTCATAACCTGGATGGTTACGACAACCATCTTATTACGGAGGCTATTGCGACAGACTCAACAAGAATATTAGCGCCATTCCAAACAAAATGGAGTAGTATATGACATTCTCGCCAGGGCACCCGTAGTTTATAGACAACAGCCCGGAAGAGCTAGTCAAAAGTCTGCCGAACTACCACAACAAGGCACACATTGCCTGTTGCCAATATCAACCTACAAGTACATCAGCTTTTCAACAAGACACAGCTACCTCTAATAGAGGACTACCAGCAAACATGCACCTCTTTACTGAGACAGGCATCAGTAGCGGCATTTTGATGTTGAACCAGTGTTACACGAAGGCGAATAGCCAAATGTGCCCTGGCTGCATAGTTCTTTAGTTCTTCTGCTGAGAGCACCACTACTATCTAGATGTTAAGCTGATATGTCAATTTTATCAGCCAGGGTGAAGACCATAAGCGACGACACATAGTTGTTGCCCACCTTCCAACTCTCCCAGCGTATATAGGTACCGAATACGGGCAACTGAATCCAGACCCTTCTCATTCAGACCAACCAGTCGTGTCACTGATGTTGCAGGCCTAGCTCGCACAATCGAAATAACGGTTACACTAAGCGTTACGCTTTGCAGTTTCTCTATCGGAAAACAGCATCTACTGGATGTACTGGTATCAAAATAGACACTTTACCAGAGTACGATTGAATCTCCACAATGCCCTGCGCACGGTGGACGCTGGTCTTTCCCCGCCCTACATGCATGCTGTGCTAAATCAGGAGTTGCGAAATGGTCCCTTATAAATTACTGACCGTCGGCAACCTGCAGCAGTTTGGACCATTTTAGAGGACCACGCTTGTAAATATATGCCAAAGTGGAAGTCTTCTTTGTGGCTAAGCGTTCGGCCTCCATATGACGACTGGCAACATCAACCACGGTCAGTGCATACTTGTCCGTTTATAGCCCAAACATATCGTGAGGCAGAAACAAGAGGTCGGCCTTGCGCACCTCGTTACTGGTTGAAGCATCAAATCGCAATTGGCGAGGATTCTGCGAAGAACCACATATAAATTTTCCAAATAGCCTTCTTTTTGAGCACGCCATGGCAACATATTCTGAGACTTTGTTTTGTTTTTTTTTCTGCCAGCTTTTTGACCGATGCCACGATCTTCCAGTAACCTCGTGGGTTGTAGTATATCGCAGCAAGCTTCGTATCCATTGCCTTTGCTACGATAGCTAGCTATTGAGCTACAAATGAATAGCTCACACTTCAAATCAGTAACTCAAAATATACCTTGCATGGTTCTTAGCAGTATTTGTAAGCGACGAAGCCGACTGTGGAGAGTTATTCGTCGTCAAAGATTTGAACCGGCGTTCCGCCAACCAATGCTGGCGCACGGTATGAGGTATAGAGGAGTCTAGTAGCAGGCAAAAGTAGACGCCTTGGAAAACATTAAGGTAACACTGCCGGATCAGTCGTTTCTCTAGCTGAGTACGCGCCCGAGTTCGGCGCTGTTTCAAAACAATCTCAAATCTTTCACCAGCAGTTTTCTCTCTAACAGGGTGTCAGGCTTTAGTCCATGGTAAACCCAACCACTTCCTGTCGCGATACCATTTTTGGTTCTGTTGAAGCATGGGTCTTCGCTTCGTTCATCAAAGTAGCGAACCCCTACCAGCGGCCACCCGACTGTATGTTTTACCTTAGTGACACTTCCGTCCTCGGATCTATGGGCGCTTCAATCTTTGGACAATGCATCAATTCCGCTGAAGCAACCTTCGTCAATTTTAATGCTAGTGTCTGTAATAACACCTTGTTTTTTAAATTCCAGAACAGCTGCTATGGCATGTGTTGGGTGCCGAACATGTTTGTTAGTGGTTAATCCGACAGCAAGGTGGGACTGTGTTGCTCCGACTTGGCATACAAGTGGGAGCAGCTGCATGTTAAGATCATTTGGATGATCAGGTCATATTTAAGAATGTTCACAAATCGATTGCCATCGTCGATCTGCGGACAATGGCTGACCACCTCAGTATAGAACCCTAGCAGAGACGCCGCCGACAACGCATCGAGCCCTTCGTTTACCTTCGGTTAAGGCGTGAGATCTTGCGACCTCCTCACAGCCCATAAAAAGCTCATTAGATGTAAGAAGAGGACTGAATTGTTCTTTGATGTGCGGGAAACAATTCTGAGAGGTGGTCAAGCAGATGTGCTACCATGGGTGTTAAAACCACTGCGAGAGTGACCACCGTTATGCCTGTCGCTAGCTCTTTATCAGCCGGCTGGCTTTGGTCTGCCAGTCCATGCAGCAACACATCAACCATGTCACATGAAGAAACTGTCAGAAATATGTAAGGTCTTGGATGGTATGGTAGGTTGCGCAATTAGGTGTAAGTAGCCATGCTGGCATGTAATATACGCTAGAAACCCAAGGAATGTAATGTGGCTGCCCGTGTTAGCTGCTAGCCTGACTGCGAACACATTTGTACGAGACCGGTGACTGCTTGCATCAGTATCTTCCCGAAACTCTAGTTGCTGGGAAAGTTTTATGCATCAACCATGACTCAGTGACATTATCTACTCTCAGCAGGTATCTGAAAAAATCTTCATCCTTGCAGTAACAGAACGAGATACAGGACGTCTGCTGGCGAATGTTTTTGGTGACAGCGCTATTCTTCTGGTAATGCACCAGATGCCGATTCCAACATGGTGACTAACAATGGCGAGTTTTCTTATGCCGGATGCCCGAAAAAGATCTCAGTCATCAAAACCATAAAGCGTGATGGTGCCTTCAATCTTTCCGCGAAGGCAGAGAGTAGGTCATCAAGATTGCACCTTTATGGGTTCAACAGAACGTCAGCCTCATCTTGACCTCCGTAGGCCTATGATTGAGCCTGTGGATTACTCGGGTGAATAGTAAGGACAATAGTGATGAAGTCAAAGTGGCTCATAAATTTCGTTTCAAGAAGCTCGCAAGCTCAAGCGCTTTTCCGCAGCCGTGGCCCACGATCATGGCGGTAAGTTTTCATAAGATCCTTAGTTCCAACCAAGTTAATAGATTGCCTAAAGGAACTGGCCACTGTATTTTGAGCTGCCGGACCCCTCTTTTCAATTTGGAGCGATATCCCCTCGCTTACATTTTCTCGTGAACTCGTGGTCTTCTCTGGTCCTCATATTGATGATTAGTGCGAACATGTTTTCATCAAAGGCGACAAGATCAGTCGCCGGCAGCTTCGCGTCCTTGACATTATCGCGCAACATAAATTTAACACAATTAGGACACCGTCAATCGTCACCGACAACTTGTTGCCAATGGGATTTTTAAGTACTCTGTGTCGCAGGGTAAACCATCGCTTAGTGTCTGATCTTCAAAGAGGAATACGATGGTCTTCATGCTTTTCGCAGCGGTGTTGCGGTTGATGTTTCTGACTGTCTTTCTTATGAACAACCATCTGGCAGTGACATAGAACTTGCGAATACAGGATAGCCACTTTTCCACATATATCTACAAGGCTCAAATTCCTGAAGGAAAATTTTCTAAAATCGTGGCAAGATTGTTTGTTTTCGTATTGGCTTTCTAACCGAATGACCTTACTAACTACTTCTTCTGCTTGCCATTCTTTGATTTTGATCAAGAGACCAAGCGTCGAATAAATTTGTCGAAATGTCTCCCACAGCCTGGCTTCGTTCTTCGGGAACATCGCCTGCTATTTGAAAGTTCTGATTTGGGACAAGCCCTCCTACCCTCGTTACAAATTTAACCCGGTAAAAATCAGAGCAATCCAACCGTTTACATTTTGTATAGGGTTTTCTTCTCTGTGTCCGCGTTTTGTGACTAAAGCCCCTTCAATACTGCAAAGTTAAATAGTAAGTTTCTAATACTGTTAACAACCGAGATAGGATACCTTCGGAGCTTTGAAAATTTTCAACCACGTTAACGAAGCATAATAGGTTTTCATTGTAAAATGTCTCCCAAAAAAAAAAAAAAAAAAGGTTTCAACGGCCAAAGGTTCTCTCTGAGTGGTACAATACTGTCTCTGCGTTTTACTGAGAGTTTTGCTTGCTTACGCGATAACATTCTTCACCATTTTGAACATGCGAAAATAACGGTACCTATACCTACGACACTCGCGGCAGTATATAAAATGAATAGGCCATCCACCCGGGTGTGACAAAACTGGAGCATTTGTTAGCAGAGCTTTACGTTTTTCAAATGGTTCTTGACATTTGAAATCCCACATGAATCTTTTGGTTTTAAGCGAAAGTTAAATGTTATGGCCACTAACAGAAGGCAATTCTGGAATAAATCTCCTGTAATAAACAGCAAGGCAAAGAAAAATATTTACTTATGAAACAGTGAGTGAATTGGCCATTTTTTACCGATTCGACTTTCTTTGGAGCGCATTTGATCCAGTCTTGTGAGATTACGTGAACTAGAAAATTTACATCCTTAGAGGAGAGGTTTCTTTGGTTTTGACTTTAGATTTGCCTTTCGGAAACGTCATAATGCTATCTGAAGGTTTTCAAGAGATTTAGTAAAGTCTGACCAAAAACAGCAACGTCGTCAAGACAACTGAGAAAGTGTTCCCAATATAACCCTCAAAGAACAAGGTCCGCCAATCTCTCAAAGCAAGCGGACAAGCTGGACAGACAGGATGGAAGAACTGTTATTGATAACGGCCACCAATGAGTAACGAAAGCCGTTTTACTGTTATTCTCCTCTGCCATGGCACATTGCCAGTGCCAGAGGCGAGTTTGAGGGAACTTAACTATTTGAAACCCGCCAAAGCTTCAAGACTATCATCGACGTGAGGCCATGAATAAGCGTCTTTCACAGTGACTTTACTGAGTTTGCTGTAGTCTACACATAATCTTATTGTACCATTCCACATAGTGACCAGTAAGATTGGGGCTTTCCAAGGGCTTTTGCTAACATCTATAACGTCATTTACTAACATCTGCTCTTTTTCTTTATCAACAAAAGCTTTCTGAGATTGAGGAAGCCTACGAGGGGAAATTTTAATAGGTTTTGCATTCTCTGTGTTTACAGTGTGGTTGACTAAATCACTTCTTCCTAATTCTCATCAGGCCTAGTAAACACGCCTTGACTTTCTGCTATGAGTGCTGTATACTGTAATATCTGTTCAGGTGTTAGAAGGTCAAAGGCTACATCATGCAGAAAGGTTATTCTTGTATTTTTCTTCAAATGCACTGGTTTATATACAAAGAATACAAATCATATGGCGAATAACAGTCCTTTCAAGTGCACTGGATCCAGCAAGAGATCACGTGTGTCAGGGATTGATTAAGATAAATGCAATAAACTGACAACGAACAGTGCAAAACTAGTATATAACCAGCCTGAGCGCTTTCGACTCGTTAATGAATCTTTTCCAAAGGCAAATACATGGACAAGACAAACATATAAAACACAAAAACCGTTGTGTTTGCAAACTTTACATGGCTGTTTCTACAGGAATTAAGCCTTTAAATTTGTTATTTTTGAACTAGTTTATTTCAACTTGTTGCGGATGATGGAAAATATTTTTATTGACCTAGAAATCGATGAGCCAAAACGACATCTCTTGTTTTATGTAAATTTATGTAAGCGCAAATTATATCCCGAATATTTCATTGTTATAGTAGTAATTGTAGGGTACTAAGCAAATTTAGAGAATTATTTAATAGAAAATGTGTCGGCTGCAAAAGATAATTTCATTTGTGCATAGCTGTCTTTTTCTAGCCTTCTTGGTTTAAACCGCTTGGTTTAAATGTTCTAAGTCGGCGTATCCAGTAAGATTCCTATTCTTTCCTGGTTTCGGAAATCCAGTTGGGGTTGTTAGCAATTGCAATAAGTGTTATATCACTGAAAGTGCGGCCAGGGGAGGAGAAGTGTTCTGCGACCGGGCTTCGATACAGCTTCTTTGTCATCCAGTCAGATCTATGAAGGTTGATCCTTTTGTGTAGCTTTTCAGTTTCTCCGACATACTGAAGGCTACATATTTTACATGTCAACGATGGCCTTATGAAGAGCAAAATATATCAAGAGTAAAACAAACCATAGATTATTAGTGCGTTTTGGACAGGAATAGCAGCCTGAGATCGAGTGTCATGTGTGAAGGGAATGCTTGGAAGTTACTTACCTTGTCTCGTATATGGTATTATACACAGGGTCTGGTGTCAGAACGGATCATATGAGTAATCTTACAAACATTTGTCACTTGATAACAATTTTTTTTCATACTATTGATGTTTTATGAACATTAAGCTGGCTTCAGCTACCTATGTCGATAACTGGGTAATTCCCGCTACAGGATTTATGGGTTAAATTTTATGATTTAATATGTGGGGTAAATTTTTATAGTGATTCAAATAAAGACCTCATTAACCAATGAAAAATTACTCCAACTTGTCAACATTTTCAGTAGGTTGAATTTAACTTGTGAACACCTATTTATAGCTCAGTATCTTTAAAACAGAATCTACACTCACTGATAAAAATATAGCAATATTATATATTGTTTATAGACGATCACTACAATTTAGAGTCATTACTAAGATTACACACAATATAAGTACAATCATCTACCAAAGGTTACACAATATATATATATATATATATATATATATATATATATATATATATATATATATATATATATAACAGTACAGATCCTGTTCTAATGTTAAAAATTAAAGAAATGCTTAAATGCAATTCATTCCAAAAGTAGACGAAAAGACGCGTGTTTTCGTGTGCAGAAATCTTTCCAGTGTGAAAACACTGCAAAATGTAAATGATGACTGTCTATTTTATTACTTGGATACGATGATCTTTACAAATGTTTAGAAAATATCTTATCTATTAACCTTCCATAGTGGCTGCATTGCTTGTTGTGAACTAGCAGTTAAATATATTGCTTTTTGGAAAATGCATCCCCCAAACCGCCCATACATGTATCCATCTATATATTTATCTATCCACCCATACATGTATCCATCTATATATTTATCTATCCACCCGTACATGTATCCATCTATATATTTATCTATCCACCCATACATGTGCATCTGTATCCATCCATCGTTTCATCTAATTCTCCTCAATTTAATGACCAGCTCGCTTTAACAACTGAGCCGTCTGGAGTTCATTAAATGTCTGAACTGTATACCTTATTGAATAAACACACTGTACAGTTCGAACTTTGTTTTAAGAAAGAAAATGACCTAGCAGCTTCCTCAAGCAATATGGGGGTGTGGGGTGTTGGACGATCAGTAAGATATATAACGCAGAGCAAGACATGTCACACTCAGATTTCAGTCTGATGTTTAGGTCAATCTGTCGAAAAAATGTATTTATTATATTCTCATTTTTGTCTCCGTTAAATTAACATTGCCAGAATTGTGCAGTATTTTACGATACTGGATACATTGATATTGCACGCACGTGTACCTAAAACAGTATAGTGTATTGGGAAATACTTTGTAAACAAACCATGTACACTCATGTTGAAGACGCTTAGGTTTTGGTTGATTAGATTTGTTTGTGAATGAAGTAAAGCAGCTGTTTTGTCTATTTGAAAGCAGAGATGATAAAGTGAACAATGAGGACGAATTACTGAGTCACGAATACAACTTTCAAACAAGCAAATGAATGAATGTGATTTTCGCAATGTCTACAACAAGATGAGAGACGCGGTATTGAAAATACAATTCTGATCATTTAAACAATTGTTTAGGAGAAATGTTTGTAACTTTTCCTTAATGGAATGGTTCAGACTATGACCAATGCTCTCTGGGGTATATAAATACAGCATAGAAAAGCATACCGAGGGCAAGGGCTATCGCATATCATTCAGATGTACCATTTTATAAGTCAAAGTACTAAATTCGTTGGGAAAAAAATACAACTGAAGGTATTTGTAGAAAAGTAAGGGCCTCAGAGCCAATAAGCCAAGACGAGGAAGAATTCTTATTCCGCTGGCTAAATGGACTGTCACATACCAGCTGCTTTGCAATTGTCCGCGTTAGCTTTGTTGATACAATGTATCGGATTTAGGCTAGCGATAGACGCCATACGGGTCATAACATAGTTGGGTTCCCTAAAATGAGCATGCAAGTGACAAGGCATAAACATGTCTTCTTTAGCTGGTAATATGGCAAAAATATACTTATATTTTTGCATCTTGAATTTCCTCAAAATGTACCTTCTTAGTTCTGCAAATCCGAATTACATGAGCTATGTCATCGGTTCCAAAAACTGATTACACACTGCGAAATTGTACTGTAATTTCGACTACATTTCCAACTGCAATAACATTCTCCTTACTGCATTCAAAATGAAAGGTGCGTGATATTCCATTGCGTCTTTTTGATAATTGCAATTTAAAGAGTCGATATTTTTCCCACATCATGAGTCCACATCGTCAATGACAGAACAGAAACACATAAGCAGTGAGTCAAGACCCGTCCCTCCCTGCTCAAATTACAGACTCATTACTTTGTGTGGAATTGACACAGCTAAGAAATCCAGTCCATAATCAGCAAATTGAGTATAATCGACCAAAATATACGACAACAACCCCTAAAAAACAAACACACAAACAAAATCCATTAATTGGAGACGAAATGGAAAAGCTGTTGCAATGCGCATTCATTCACAATATGACTCTAAATTTCAATTTTCAGTAGACCAAAACTACAATTCCTTTTTAAACTGATGTCGTACGCGCGACTAAGTTCAAAGGTCGATGGAGGGTGCTATGGGCGCATTAATATTGTTATTGGGTACTGATGAGTCTACGGTTGTGTATTTTTTGAGGAATACAGTTTAAATTCAATTTATTTGCTTCTTGTAGTGCATTTTTTATTATTAAACCTTAGGTTGTGCAGTATTAATCTGAAATAACGCATTCATAGTTTCCCATATAAATGCTGTAACCTATAACTATAGAACAATACGACACAACACGCCTGATGTTAATTTTGAGGGATTGTACAGGCGCATATTAAGGACGCATACATTCTAGTTTGTTGTTTTTTTTTTTTTGCTTGTTCTTTTTATTAGTAAACACGCTAGCTGACCATCCTAATTTTGTGGCAAAATGACGCACACAGGGAAATAATTCCATCATTTAATTTAATTGACTTTCTAAACTTTTGTTAAAATCTTGCAATTAATTTTAAAGATTAGTGAATTTATAGGGAAAATTAATTAAGCTCATTTTTTTTTCTTCTTCTTTAAATTTTCATAAATCATGATAAATCTGCAGAACAGTTAAGTGTAACCTCCTCAATATATCTCCACTGACAAGGGAAAGTCAACATTTTATGGTTTCAAGAACTACAACCTTGTCCACGATACCTTCCAATGACCATTATTTATTATTTTGTATTTGTTTACTCAATTCTGATGAGCAAGTGCACCAAAGCATATTTAATACCTTATATTACAACGAAAAACAACCAACAACCACACATAAAAAGGGGAAGGGAAGGACGAGGGTACGTGGCCAAAACTACGTGACTAACGTGAGGTAGTACGGCCCGTACCGACTCCTAAAACCCAACCCCAAAGCATACACACATACATAGCAGACACTTCTTTCCTACTATCTAACTATCATCTCTAAGCAGACATTAAACAAAAGGCGTTCCAAAGCTAGGGAGGCCGGTATCGATCTAGATCACAACCGGTCTCCTGAAGCAAAGGAACCCATAAAGTTAAAAAAAAACTATGAAGATATGATCT
>JAECUM010013244.1:0-97291 GCA_016617855.1 Megalonaias nervosa | reverse complement strand
GTGTGTGTGTGTGTGTGTGTGTGTGTGTGCGACACACAAACACCAAGTGTCCTACAACTTTATGTTTACACACCCAAGCCCAGCTACCGTATATACTTGCTTATAAGTTGAGTCAACTGCAAACAGTGAAGCTTCTGGTCTTCCATAGCATAATTTGACTGCAGATTATGATTTATGTCGCTTGTTCTACTGATCACTATTAACAAACTGCGCAGACCCATTATGCGATGGCAGATCTGGGTCTGCGCAGTTTGCAGTTGGGTTTATTTTAATGTTATGTTTTGCTAACTAACACAAAACATGGTTTTGTCTAACTACTTTAATGGTTAGATTACAACTGAATTAAACAGTGAAAACACTCACACTAATGTTATCATAAGGCATATAGGGTTACAACTGAGTGAGAGCCTGGAGCTGACCTTAGATGACCTGTAACTGTCAGACCATTTGTAGCAACAGAATGTTAATACCGTATATTACCACAACCCTTCCCCCCCCAAAAAAAAATGAGTTTTGTGCTTTTCTTTTAAATTCACATATTCATTTCTCCTTTCTTTTTAATAAACTTGTAAACATATTCAAACTTGACAAAGTTCTATTTTGCACATGAATATATATTTCAAATAGTTTCTGGTGAGTTGTAAAAGTTCTAATTGTAGTTAAAATCAAGTTCTTGTCCTATGACATTCACAATCATTCTTACACTCGTGAAAACAAATACATGGTGATATATTGGCACTGCGACTAAAATCTATAGTCTTAATATTTTGTTCTTCAGTCCAGTTGTTATCACTGCATATAAACTGATGTGATATAACAGATATATTATCATGCTCTTAAACACTTCTCGTTTCTAATTTTCACAGGGCACAATTTTTGTAATTGAGAAAAATTATCGAGTTCACATAACAAAATCTCTGTATCTTGCAGGCTTTCTTATTAGACATCCACTCCTTGTTCGAATCTCTCCTGTCTGGTTTGGCTCATTGATGACTAATGTCTTGTCATTCAGTTCAGTGACCTCTTTGTTAGTATCTTCGTATGTATCATATATCTCTGGTAATGTCTCTTTTGTTTGTAACAGATGTCTTAGGTTTCTCCTGTATATTTGACATGATCATGTGCACATAGCACTCAGTTTCACTATCCATGTTAATCTCAGATGTGTTCGTCTGTCTGTATACTCTCGACAATGTATCTGCTACAATTAACTCTCTTCCTGGACAATACGTTAAGTCAAAACTGTACTTCTGCAGTCTTAAAAGCATTCTCTGAAGTCTAGACGGTGCGGCAGATAAAGGTTTCTTGAGGATTGATTCCAGAGTTTTATGATCCGATTCAACTTGTACTTGACGACCATAAGTATATTGATTAAATCTTTCAAGGGCAAATAACACAGCAAGCAGTTCTTTTTTGATCTGTGCATACCATGTTTCTGCATCTGTCAGAGACCTTGATGCAAATGCTATGGGTTTGCCTGACTGCATTAACACTGCTCCAAGTCCTGATTTTGATGCATCACAGCTAACAACGACAGGCTTCTTAACATCGAAGTATTTCAACACAGGTTCTTTGCTTAGAATCTGTTTGATCTCTTCAAATGCATGTTTCTGTGCAGTTTCCCAAACAAATTCATTGTCACTTTTCAAAAGTGCTCTGATTGGCTTTGTCACTGTAGACATATTTGGGATAAATTTCGCTAAGTAGTTGACTGTACCAAGTAATCTTTCAATTCCTTTCTTGTCCGTCGGAGCGGGCATTTCTGTGATTGCTAGTACTTTTCCTGGGTCAGGTTTAATACCTGATGATGTCAACATGTGTCCCACGCAGCACACTTCTGTTAGTCCAAATTGTCATTTTTCCAGATTCAGTGTCAGATTTATTTCCTGGCATCTCTTTAAAACATTTTTCAGTTTTCCATCATGATCTTCCTTTGAAGTTCCCCAAACAATTGTGTCATCTATATCAGTCTCCACCCCAGGCAGGTCCTCAAAACACTGTGCCATGCGTTTCTGGAACACTTCTTGAGCAGATTTAATACCAAAAGGCATTCTTAGGTAACAATATCTACCAAACGGGCTGTTAAATGTTGTCAATAACTGGCTTTCCTCATCCAGGGGTATTTGCCAGTAACCGTGATTGGCATCGACTTTGGAGAAATTAGCTCCAGCCATCCTTGTGGTTATATCTTCAACTGTAGGAAGCTGATAATGCTCACGCTTGATAGTTTGATTCATATTTCTCGGATCTAGACAAAATTGGTAGTTTTCTCGAATTAGGTTTTTCAACAACTACTAATGAACTGACCCATTATGTAAGTTCATCTACTTTCCGTATTACATTTTTCCATTCCATCTCTTCCAAAGTTGATTTAAGTGGTTCTTGTAAAGCTGTAGGAACCTTCCTTGGGGGATTGATAACAGGTTTCACACTTTTGTCAATTCCGATATGATATTTTTGTTTCAGGCATCCTAGACCTTTGAATACACTGGGAAATTCTTTCACGATATGATTGCCCTTATTCCTGTGAGCATTGCAAACAACTTGTATTAAGTATAAATCTTGAGACGCTTTGAACCCAAGAATAGGCGGTTTGTTTGTTTTTGTGATGTAAAAATCAAGTTCTTGATTCATGCAGTTTAATTTGCATTTGCCTATGACAATTAGCTTGTCACCAGAGTAGCTTGTGAGACAAGTCTTGGTTGGTTTTACTTCAACGTTGTCAATGTTCATTGTTTCAAAAATGTGATTTGGAATGATGTTGCGAGCCAATATCAATTTTAAATTTGACATCAGTACCACGAGAAGTGACATAACATTCTTTGCCACTTATTTCAGTGTTTGCCTTTGTCACTGTTCCTACAAAAGATCTTTCTTCCTCTTCACTTGAGTATTCTTGCATACCATCCAGCCATTTTTTCTTGCAGCATTTCAGAAACTGATGCTGTTTTCGACACCTATAGCACGTTTATCCATAGGCTGGACACCTAACTTTTGCATGTAATTTGCCACATTTACCACAGTTGAATAATCTGGAGTCTAATTTCATATATAAAATTTCCGCTTTCTTTGGTTGTGCCAGTTTCTTTTCTTTTTGCTTCATTTTCACACCATGAACTTCTGATGCAGCTGCTTCATTTTGCATACTTTGAATCTGCTTTTTGGATTTTTCATCTGCTCTGCAGATAGCCAGTGCTTTTTGTAATATCAGCTGATCTTCTCGTAGAAGTCTTTCTTTTACTTTATCAGAATTAGTCCCACAGACAATTCTATCTCTAATCATTTCATCCTGTAGATTTTCAAATTTGCAGTTCTTTGCAATTAATTTAAGTTCAGTTACATATTGGTCAACGGTTTCATTCTTTTGTTGGATTCTTGTATTGAATCTGTGCCTTTCTACTGTAATGTTCTGCTTCGGGCTGCAATAATCCTCAAACTTTTTGATCAGTGGACCAGTTTCTTCAGCTTCATTGGCCTCAAATGTAAATGTGTTGTAAATGTCTCTACAATCCTGACCAATAATATATAGGAAAGCACTGAATTTTTCTGTCTTCTTTACCTGCAAGCACAACATCTAAATAAAACTGCATGGACTGCTTCCACCTCCTCCACGTTTCTGCTAGATGGTGGGAATTAAAGTCCATTTCAGGTGGCTCATTGAGTTTTTCCATGATGTCTCAATTAACACATAAACTTGTGTATCCAAATTTCAGTATTCTTATGGAGATATACTTCTTAATGGTATAAATCCAGCATATTCTAAAATTTTCACTTCTAACACCATGTTATGTTTTGCCAAATAACACAAAACATGGTTTGGTCTAACTACTTTAATGACTTGATTACAACTGACTTAAACAGCGAAAACACATGCACACTAGTTTCTCACGCTAATGTAATCATAAGGCATATAGGGTTACAACTGAGTGAGAGCCTGGAGCTGACCTTAGATGACCTGTAACTGTCAGACCATTTGTAGCAACAGAATCTTAATATGTATATTACCACACTTATAAGCGAGTATTGACAGTACCTAGCAAATTCCCTGTTCTACTCTGCTGTTGTTATAGTAATGGTTAGAGATAAGTGTTTTCAATTAATTTCACATTTGTGCCTTATTCAAAGGTGTGAACTGATCCAGGCTAGCCCTGGTAAGATAAACAACAGAAGCCTGCCTTGACAGTATCTGGTATCAAATATCCAGAATGCCGTGATTAATGTCCTAGTCAACTGTTACTAGTAACAGTGATTCATAGAACCTTATTTGCACTAAGAGTGAAATTATGCTATATATATATATATATATATATATATATATATATATATATATATATATATATATAATCTGTAGTAATATGTAAGTACAAGATGTTTTAAACAAATTTCTCGACCGCTCTGGTGGCCTGCTGGAGGTCGCTGGTTCGAACCAAGGGCCGAGTCATACCAAAGACCTATAAAATGGTACTAACAGCTGCCTCGCTAGGCACTCGGCATTAAGAGGTCAGTGTTAGGACTGGCTGGCCTGGTGTCAGGATAATGTGACTGGGTAGGTCATCATGCTACATGTCTGCTGCATGATGCCGCAGTGCTAGAATGACTGAAAAATTGTTAAAGCTACGTTAAAATTCCAAATCACACACACACACACACACACACACACACACACACTTTGACACACCAACAAATTTAGTTACATTACCTAGAACGGTGTAGAGACCGGTTATTGCTATTAATACTCCCAGGGACAAATACATATCCCATCTCATGGAAATCTGGATAAACAAGGCTCCGGCAAACATCGCCGACTAAAAATATACGGAAACAGAGTTTAGCATTAGCAAGACCTTCTTTATATGGAACGAAAGGGAAGATAAGTGACATAAAATATTCGTGAGTGACGAAAATGCTGAAGTTAAGAAACGTTATGAATGGAAATGAAAAGAATGAAAAGCAAAATAAATAAATAATAAATAAATAAAAAATAAATAAATGAAGACTGAAATAAATAATAAAATTCTTGTTAAAATACTTTGCTTGAATAGTTGCCACGTGGAAGTTGAGTTCTACGAATATATCAAAGGAGTAATAAGAAAAAGTCGTTGTAAAAGCACTGTTCTTTTTAGAATTTAGCATATCTTTGGAACCTCTTAATTCCATAATAAAACGCAACAAAATTAAACAATGAATCAATCAGCTAATCATTCATTTTCATAATCGACTGATACAATTGGTATTTAATACATTCAGCCATATCAAATTTGTGATGCAATCATAGCTACACATTATAAATATTTTTATTTTCGTGAATCCAGAATCGACTGAAAAAACTTTAATCAATACCTCTGTGTGTATTTGCTAAACATTTGTCTTGGCAAATAGCAATGACTATAATCTTACTGCAAGTTTGGTCACGATGTACAACGCTAGAGCCACGCAGCTAAGATATAATCGAATCCGTTTGCCGCCATGGCGTCGTTCCAGGTACTCTGGTAACGTGTAGACCTAGTTCATAAAAATGAAAATATCAATATGAATATAATAACACAAATGTCGATATATTTGCCAGTACATGCAAAGATATGTATGCATGTATGTATGTATGTATGTATGTACGTATGTATATATGTATGTATGTATCTTGAAATTTGAAAAAAAATCTGTTCATTACACACAATTTCCATTTAATCCTTCCTTTTATAGCCATGTAGTGTGTGTCACTACATTAAGTGTGGGCAAGTGGTATGTATACGAAAATAGAGATGGAGGGATGAACGCACACGTAAAGCTGGATTAATGGATGGACAAAATAGGTATCAGAACATTGTGATGTTTTAGCATGTCAGATGGGAATTTCGATGGACTAACTGAGGTTGGAACCTACTGTTTAAATCACTATGTAACGCCTTTATCTCCATCAAAAATAATATCGAAAATAACAAACAATATTAACAGTATTTAATGTTACTCGCTTCAAAGGATGGTGAGAGATATATATGCAGAATGTTTCATCTTCAGGATGGAAGCATATCACAGTTTGGATATTTCCCAATTTTTTTCTCTTAACGTAATCAATTTACTTTTTATTCTTTCGGTTCAGTATGTTGTGTCTTAGTTATAAAACTGTATATACCACCTTGTTTCGCGACAGACCATTTAGAAGAGCGTTATAATGTTAATCACTGGTTCGCGGGATCGATATCAATCCAGTCCAGCCCGTCTAGACTGCCTTGGTGCATTCTTAGATAAAGCAATTAGCTTCCATTTCCGAAGCATGATAAAGCCAATAATGTTTTAAAAGTGCCGTTCAAAAAGAAGAAGAACGAGAAGAAGTAGCAGAAATAAACGAAAGAAATCCCACAACAAAATATCGATTGTCGTGGATTCAAAAGAGGTAAAGTAACATTCGAAAATAATGAATGAAAGCGTTTACACGAGTAATTGGTACAAACAAAATGAAGACGGAAAAAGAAAAATGGAAAAGAACACATTTCAAATAAAGTTTTACCAATTTCAAACTAATGCATCGATTGTTAGATAATCTGGTTAATGAGTCTTTTTGTATAACCAAATACCTTAGACGATACGTTTTAAACTAACGGATACATTACTTCATTGTAGCAAGCAAAGTAATATGTAGAGTGAACTTCATTTACGATAAGCGTACAAAGCCTTGAAAGAACGGTATGCGCACGGTAAGTATGATCAGTCGGTTTCGCTTTATTATCTTTCGGAAATTATCGACACAAGACTTCGCAACATTTGTTTGCTAGTAACGCCCTGATGTTTGAGACAACATGCTACTCAAGCAAAATAGCAAAAATGCTAGAAAGATTAAATGGTAATAAGAGCTGATGATGTCACAGATTAGTTTGAATTCTTTTCTTCACATCATTCAATAATAATAATAATAATAATAATAATAATAATAATAATCATGTAGCAGAACGGAGTTATTTCTGCACCTGTTAAGGCATAAGCTAGATATATAGTTTCAGTCTGGATAGAGATGGATAATTACAAGCGAAGGGGTCAAATGCAGAAAACTAACAAGGATATAACATAAGTAGAGTGATAATAACAAATAATCAACTGATTCCGTACTAAAGATAAAGCTTGAGTCCGTACTAAAAACAAAGCGTCAGTCTGTTCTAAAGATAAAGCTTGTTCGAACTAAAAATTAAACATGAGAGTCCGTACCAATGATCAAGCGTGAGTCCGTACTAAAAATAAAACAAGAGCCGTAATAAAAATAGAGCATGAATCCGTGCTATAGATAAAGCTTGTTCGTACTAAAAGAAAGCGTGAGTTAGTACTAAAGATAAACCGTGAGTCCGTACTAAAGATAAAGCGTGTCCTTACTGAAGATAAAACATGAGTCCATACTAAAGATAAAGCGGGAGTCCGTACTAAAGATAAAGTGTGTCCGTTCGAAAGATAAAGCGTGTCCGTCCTAGAGATAAAGCGTGAGTCCTTACTAAAGATAAAACACGAGTAAGTACTTAAGATAAAACAGGAGTCCGTACTAAATATAAAGCGTGAGTCCGTACTAAAGATACAACACGAGTCCGTACTAAAGATAAAGCGTGAGTCCGTACTAAAAGTAAAACGTGTCCGTCCTAAAGATAAAGCGTGAGTATGTGCTAAAGATAAAGAGTGTCCATACTAAACTAAAGATAAAGCGTGAGTACGTACTAAAGATAAAGCGTGATTCCGTGCTAAAAATAAGGTACAAATAATGCTAGTAAATACCAACAGTTACATAGGTAAGAAAAAAGCAAAGAAAATAAAAAATGCCAGAACTATATTCAGAAGAGTTAAGTTGACACAATTATGTTGCGCCATAAATACAATATTTTCAATGGAGTTAAGAATAATACACAATTTACCATTTGGAACAACTACCAAATTATTCATTGCAGATACTAATCTAAAACACAGCATTAATTTACAGTTCCTTAGATCGAAGAAATAAACAATGAAATAGTATATGGATTTTGTTATATAGTGTAGTGGACCACAATCTAACAATTTAAAAACGACCGTTAAACCGTTTGTTTTTTTGGGGGATAGATTTTTGCAGGGCATTTGTTTCCGCTATAAATGTAATCAGAATGAACCCTTTATTTGTAACCAGCCAGGGACCGGGAGCAAACATGCAGAAGTTAATATCCATGTTCATGCTTATAAATTCGATTAGGACGGTTCTTCATTAAGGGCGCTTGACACAGATTAGCGAAGTACTGAAGGTACCAGTACACAAATTGATCCGAGAGCTTAAAGTTCCATACCATAGTAGTTCTTAAGTACGTCAATAACAGTTTTCATCTGACTTTTACTGGGAATGCAATAACCAGTGAAGTACGTTACTTGCATTCAACAGAAAAAACAAAAACAAAAACATTAACGCATAAACAAAGCATATAATGTTTATATAGTTTAGCCTGGTGACTCTGCGTAGAGTGATAAAATAAACAGGACTGATTCGGTTGGTTCCGAAAAGGTTATTTGTTCCAAACTGTTGCTGTCATTTCATTTAGAGATAGTCATTCAACATAATATGTAGGTTACCTAGTTTTGCTGTATTTTAAGACATAATTAGAATTTCACATAAAATACAGAAAACGGAAGGAAATATAAAAGAAACGTAATTAGAATAATAGTGATAACTGAAGATTTTCGCAAATCACAGTGCGGTGCAAACAAACGATACTCTAAAGCATTACCTAAAACAATGTATGAACTTGGAATGTATTGAAAAAGGAGGTGCAAATTCAAAAGTTTCTTAAAATTCATTCAGTGAAGATAAGATGAAAAGAAGAAAGAAATATATCGAACAGACACGGAGAAACTTCCTACAATTTTTAAGCAAATTCATGTACGTTTCGAGTCAACGACCAGTCGAGTTGAAATATTATTAAAGACACCTTCGCATCACATATAAACACCATAATATTCAGTATGAAATCACAATCATCACCATCGTCGTAGTTATCATCATCGTCTTTATTTCTTTCTAAAGAAGATATATACAACAAAAGCGCTGCTTAGAGCCTCCACACATTAATTCCTTTATCGAAAAACATTAGTGATAGAACTTTCTTTTTTCATTGATATGTACAATTTTTATATCATACTGTCTCATCGGCCTTTTGCAAGCATTTAAAAAAGTACACAATTAATTAATACCAACATGAAGTAATGTCAGACATATGAAATATTGTGCAATAGAAACCATTATCCCCAAATCATATAGTACTATTCAGATTGTAATATTACGAATCATAATCGAATCATTAGTCGTATTTAGCCAAATTGGAATCATCATGATTCTTCAATCTATAATAAATCCTACAACAGAACTGAGAAAGGGACAAAGAGGAGAAGACAAATATAACAACAAAAAAAAATAAAAATAAAAATAAAAATGAATGCAAGTTATCACATCAAAAAGAAAACGGAACACTGAGCAACATTATCGTCAACATATCCAATTATAGCAACAAACGAAGAAATGTATAATTATCAGCTTATATAGATGTTGGTTGAAGGTCTTAGACACAAATTACATTTTTAATAAAAGTTTTAAAAAAATGACTTGAAAGATCTTGTGGCAGATGTCACTAAACTGTATACAAAATTACCTATGCATTATATTTAAATGAACATGCAGCCGGATTTCGTTGCCGCGAACAGCATTAATCGGGTGTGTATAGTTTCAGCTTGGCGATTTCAAAATACAGATTTATGATCCATAATGAAGAACATATAAAGCGCCGTAAGTGCAGAGATTGTTTTACCTCGAGTTCTCTGAAGTGATTGTGGCCACGAGCAAAGTACTTTTTGGCCCGTATCGTCACAAAACAGAGGAGTCTTGCTAAGAAGCCGTCCACTATACGAAAGTAATTTTTAGCTGTAGAAGTATGTGAACATGAAAGCTGTATTCTTTCTTGTCATCAGGTCAAAGCTTTGTCCACCCACCTTACGAACCTTTGGGTTTACTTTATTCTGAGATCTTACCCTTAAAACTGTTTTCCTGCTCTCCTTATGGTCCGCTAGAAGAATGAGCGATCTTCATGATTTGTTTATAGAAAAGGGTTGTTTATGATTCGACAGTAACTATGGGTCTATTTCTGTCTGTAGACCTGTATTTTTGTGTGTTCCATCGGAAGCTCCATATTCTATTGAGATTCACACTTTCAACTGTATCTGTGCTGTGGATGATCAAGATAGACTTTTCTACCAATTAAGCGCTTTGCAGTTTTTTCCTGACCTCTTCAAAAAGGATATGAAAGGGTCGGACGTGTTTCTTCCTATTCTCGGCATCCCCGATTTAAAGGTGGACTGTCTTGATAATCAAGAGAGCTTATCGATACGTAACCGAGAAATACATTTTCTTGATGAGTATTAAAGCCCACGAAGTTAGGAATGTTGCTCTTTCGTATGCCTCTGTTAAGTACTAATCATCGGAGAATGTTATGAGAGCCGTGATTGGGCGGTCACATACTATCTTTTCCTGTTACTTTCGGTCTAAGGCGTACCAGAGCAAAGACATTTTTTTTGTTTTGCCATTAGCCTGTTATTATCGACACAAAACAGTGAGTCAATCTACTCGCAACTTACAGAAGTGGATATCCCTACAGTAAGGATGTATGTGTATTTATGTGTGTGTTTTGGATTTTTAATGTAGCTTTAACAATTTTAGTCATATCGGTACGATGTCTGCATTGTGTCAGTTTATAGTGTTGTATAGCACTGGGGCATCATGCCGCAGACATTTAACATTATATACCACTCAGTCATATTATTCTTACACCAGGCCGACAAATCCTAACATTATCCTCTTAATGCTGAGCGCCAAGCGAGGCAGCTGCAAGTATAATTTTATGGGTCTTTGGTATGACTCGGCCGGGGTTCGAACCCTTGACCTCCCGCAACAGAGGCCAACGCTCTAATCACTTAGGCCACGAGAGCGGTATGTAAGGATGAGTATATCATTTGTATACGAGCTATCTAAGGTACTTTATGCCAGTTATTTGAGGACAGCAGCATTCCTCCGAACTGGGAAGTTCAGCAAGACAATTGTTACAGTTAAGGGGTACGTTTTCTTTTGGCATTCCCTAGATTCGGATTTATTCGGCATGTATTATTTTCAAACTAATCACCACATGCTGAAACAAAAATGAAACATCATACTGATTTATTTAACGAAACATATAGCTTATGGGTAGGTTCCAACTTCAAAAAGCATATAACCTGGTCTGCCATCGCATTGTGGGATGGTAGATCTGGGTCTATGCAGTTAGGAGCAGACCTATACGCGAGGATATACATTACCAAGTTTTGTAACACTTCCCGTTCTGACGTTGCTAATGTACCGTGTATACTTAAACGTGGCCCTCTCTTATCAAAGGGGGCCCCGAGTGGCCTAGTGGTCTAAAGAGCTCATCGTTACGGATCACTGCCATCTCACCTCTGTCGGCGCATGTTCGAGTCTCGGATTCGGCCAACGTGGGTATGTGAGAAAGCTTGCCAGTAGCTTCTCGTGGGTCGGTGGTTCTTTCCGAGTTTTCCCGGGTTCTTCCTCCACCATTAATACTGGCCGCCATGTATAGCCTATCTTGTGCTGAAAAATGGCGTTAAACCCTACAACAACAACAACAACTCTTATTAAAGTGCACGATCGTATGGAATGTTATTCATACACAGGCATATGCGTGGAACACAAAACGTCTGGACTGAATTTAATCTAAACTAAAACGTCCATGCGCGGAAGTATTTGAAAATACAAAACTACTGGTTGGTTGATAGAAGAGGTTAAAGGATTTATAAATAAAAATTAAATGCAAGGTTTCATATTTATTTTATATCCAGCAAGAGTTATGGCAAGTTGAAAAATCGATTTATGTGTTATACGTAGTGCTCATCTGTAAACACACTGAACCGGTGCAGATCTTCTCTTTTGAGACCCACATAAGTTGCACGCCTCTGTAAGAGTGCTAATCGTTTCAATCGGAATGGTGTTTTCCGAAGGAATCAATGTCGAAATAAATTTAAATGCTACTTCGTTATAAACATGAATTCATGCAATTATTTTAAATAAAATTGTTCCACTAAGAATCTTGTGTTGAATATGGCTTTTGTGCGCATGCCTTCGCATTTGTGCATAAAAACATTTTGGAAAAGATTGGAGACTTTCTTTGAAATATCCAACCTTAGCTAGATCAAACTGGCGGGCGCTCTGTGTGTGTGTGTGTGTGTGTGTGTGTGTGTGCATGTTCGTGTGTTTCTGTGAGTGACTTAGGGGGTAATATTCGATAAACATTTATTCGATTCTTTCAAACTTGACTTCTTTTGATGTCAGTCATGTAACGGGCAATCCAAATGCTTGGAACATTATTGAAAGTATGATAAATAAATAGGACACGTACCCCAGCTGAAACATAAACTGGTATGAAAAGCCAGCCTAGCATCAGAATCAGAAACACTGGCTGAAAATACATAAACATGAAAAGCATCAGCATTATCATTGTTAATATTGCCCTTTGAAGTCAAACGTATCATCCAATTTTGTTCCAATGATACATGTTTTGCAAACATTTATTTTTCGTTTATGTCGGACATACACCTTTCGTGTATTGTTTGGTTTGTACACGTGTTCCTCCGACCCACTGGACTATCAGAGTTGTTTTGAGTCATTAAATTTCAAAGAATCATAACTACCAACATTTCAGTCCAATTTTCGTAATATATGTGCTGAAAACCTAACGACATTCACTACACTGCTTTTTGAGAAAAATAAATGTCACAATTTCAAAGAAATGACGATGCTAATGAATGGGTAGAACATTCTCCACTTTCCGAGAGGTCAATTAAATACATGTAACATTATGTACTGATTGTTATATTACCAATGGAACATTTATAGAAGAATGTAAATAATTTTCCACGTAATAATAAATTTATTGGTATGACACCTGGAAAGAAAACATTACGTACAAACCACTCGTATAAAATGACTGCAATCCCTGCTGCGGCTCCAGCTCCTGCTAGTCCCACAAAATGCTCACTACCGATGTTACTCGAAAAAAGCGAGGCCCCAACCTGCCACACATAGAAAACAAGAGTCCCAAGATAAGTTGTAGAGCTCATTTTGAGTGATAAATGGAGTTTTGTTGGAAATATGAGATAATTTTCAAAACTTAGAACAGAGTTCACATGTTGCTGAAGATATTAAGCTGGAAACAAAATAAAACGACTACATTAAATTGACAGAAGCAAGCAGCAAACAAACACAATATAGCACTACTAGTCATGAATCAAGTTATTAATTTTAATCATCCAATACACTGATCATTTCTCTCCGGATCCAGACAATGTTTTGTAAGATGATGCAAGTACATTCAAAATTTAAACAATGAAGTCCTAGTTAAAACACGTATCTTTTGCGCATTATCTTGTATCATTTGCTTGAGTGTGCAATACGCAGATATATGACCCGTGATACCGGTAGGACTTTTAATCACTTTTCATTTTTACTATATTGGAAGTTTTACAAGGTACATCTGTGTCTAATGTTGTCACAAGTGATTATTCAGGACTGCCGGAAGGTTTACAGTTTTACAGTATGCAGTGTCAGCGTGATCGCCATAACGTGTATCTTTACACCACGCAATGTTGCTATTTTCCACACCAACGATACTTGTAGTCTGACTCTCTACTTACAACTTTTCGAAATTTATCTTCTTGTAAAGGCAATGCTGTGGAATTTGAGATAATGTACACGTTTATAAGATAATAAATATATAAGTGTAAACAGAAATGCAATTAATCGTATGTTAGACTGACCCACCGGAAGCCAACCCATGCTCCGCCCAGCCAGGAAATAGTTCTTCACGTTGCCTCTTTGCGGTCGACAAACAGTCTTATGAAATGAAGAAAAATAAACTACCAGTTATATCATGAGCTTGCATTAGTTTGGTCCGTGGGGCCCTAATGGAATATTGGTTTTGGGTTTCTTTTTTTGGTTTTTGTTGTTCTTTTCTGTTGCTTTTTTATTTTTTTGCGCTCATGCAACCTGTGTGCACATTTACGTAAACTCTGTCAGAGAATGCACAGTGACCTATACTTAGCTTGTATCACCAGGCCAGGATTCATATAGAATTACAAGTAATATTACAGAACTGTATGCACATAAAAATAGACAACTAAAACAGGATAATTGCAAAGCTTATTTATTGTGCTATAATGTGTCTAAAGAACAACCAATGCGTTCTTTTATAAAAAAAAATAATGTTTGTATCGAACTCCTTAAATGTCATGTTTCTAAATTTTCCCGAATGCCAAGATATGCAAAACCAATATATTTATTTTTATTCCTTAGTTTCATTTGGTCACAAAATTGAGCCACAATCATATATTTCGTTACTGTATGGATTCAAACAAAATAATCATAAGAACTAAATAAATCTTCTGCTGTAAGACAAACAATCAAAGATGAGGGCACGGATAAAGATAGATGGACACTACTTGATAGATAGATAGGTAGGCAGGCAGGCAGATAGATAGATAGATAGACAAACATACATATCGGTACGTAGGTAAAATTGCCCTAACTTTAAATTTTCCAGTGATAGATAGATAGATAGATAGATAGATGGGTAGGTAGGTAGGTAGGTAGGTGTAATTGCTGTAACTTCCAATTTTGATATGTTGCGTACCCATAATCCCACACTGACAACAATAACGAAGTACAGAACAATGACCAAAATGTCTGCCCAATGATCTAGGCCTGCGGTCTCCATACTTCATCCGAGAATATTTACGAAGCTGAGACAGAATTCTGAAAAAGGCTATAAAATTGTATTAGATATCAAAACGTAGACATGGATGAAGTATACTTCTCTTGCACTTTTTCTTCGTATACAATGAAGTAAATAGTGAAACATAAAAGAGGCGTATGAAATACACTGAACGAACTGCAATCTGCTTCTTGATGAAACAGTAGCACAAATAACGGATGAACAAAATACGCGCAGGGAGAGGAAGTAAGTATAAAAAATTAAAACAAGGAAGGAGAAGGATAGGGATGGAATTGTAATGTTTAAAGGACAAACACATCACCATTACCGATATCACAACACCATCACTACAACGCAAGTGATGCATATTTCAAGATCATCCTCTTGCTGCTCCTCTGCTAATCCTTCTTCAACTGGACATGACCTCTCTGTTTGAAACTTAATTATCACACTAAATAGGACCTAGTTACCCTACAAAATAGATTTAGTGGTGTGCATGAAGTGTGATGGATGTGAACGAGATCATTTTTTTCTAGTTAAGGTAACGTGCTGCTGAGCTTTTTGAGTGGGCAAAGTCCTTCCGTATATTCTATCGGAAGATCAAACGAACATCATTCGATATTGAATCTCTGGAGTTCAAGGTATCGAGTTAAATCGCCCATTTTGAAACTATCAATACAATATCATACGAACTTGGAACCATAACGGTCTGACCGACAGTCAATACCCACATACCTACACAAACGGGAATCTTTCAACCGTACATGGGTTACCTGGAATAAAATGGTGATATATTTGTCTTTTAAACATTACAATTCCATCACAAAAGTCCTCTTTAATCTTTCTTTTTAAAATTCTTGACCTACAGCGGTTAGTTTCAGTTTGGCTTGGAATATACCAATACCTTAATCACTACAACCTGAATTTCGTACTTTCAGTGTGTTTACATACATGGCAAATGTTGAATGCAAAAATATTTTCTTTAGCTTGCCTACACTTTTTTTTTTAAATACAGAAATATACAAACTGTTGGTGAAGTATCAAAGGAAACGATTATTCATACGTCTTCATAAAAATACGATAGTACAACATCACAGTTGGCTAAGATGTGGTTCGGTCTTTATCCTTATTGTAATCAAAATTGAGACTTTAGTTTTGAATATATACCTTAAGCTTACCTGTATGCTTAAGAATATAAAGGAGTCTAGCACATTGTCCTTAAATAACATACCAATCTTCAGTTGAATGAGGTTGCATGATGTGCAATGAAAATGTCTTGTGTATGCTACCGAAAAAAAATAAAAAAAATCCAGCCCTCTTTCTGCATCGAATGTAACCCACATCCATAAAAGGTAAGTGGCGACATGTATATTGCGCCACATTTTCCTCCTGAAGAGAAGCACAAACACATCAACTGCTAAAAAAGATACTTGATCTAGCCTATCACCCCCCCCCAACACAAACAACAACAAAACAATACTTGCCTAGGGCATCGATGATATCAGTTCTGCTTAGACGTAGAGGACACGTGATTCACTCAAGAGACGTCCACCTTAAACGCGTCCGGATTACTTACCTAGTTCTACTCGCCTACCGCCTAACAAATGTATCTGTCAATTGTACTGTACAGTACTTGTGTGTAGTCGTGCAAACGAATCGCTTATCATGCTAACTTCACCATATTACTTCCAGTAGTTTCGACAAATGACCGGCTGAATATGTATGAGATGGAGTGCGGTAAACAAGGTAAGACAATTTCAACAGGTGACATCGTTAGCGTGTCTCGGGAACTTAGTAGCAATGACACACATGTAGACGGAAGAAAAACAGCCAATTACATACACTGTTGTTGGATTATATATATATATATATATATATATATATATATATATATATATATATATATATATATATTTAAGCAGGATAAAAGATTTGCACCCAGAGACGAGGCTTTGATAATAATAATAATAATAATAATAATAATAATAGCAATGTTATTATTATTATTATTATTATTATTATTATTATTATTATTATTATTTTCTTCTAATGTTTTACTGTTTATCTTTGTTTTTTGTCCTTTTACACCTGCAGTCGGGTCAATTTCGGTTGACATGAATCACAAGGACCTTTCTCAATATCCAGGCTGTTCAGCCGGTTCCTGTGTGTCTCTCTTTCGTAGTAGGTCTGGCTATAGCGTTTTCCTTGTCTTATTAGGCCGTCTCTTAGTCTGTATCATTATTATTATTATTATTGTTGTTGTTGTTGTTGTTGTTGTTGTTAACTATTTTCTCTATAACTAGTGTGCTAAAGCATAATTTTCATACAATTTAAGTAGAAGCTAGATTGTGACAGAATTCAAATTCAATAATTCAACTTTCTTAAAGATATGTCCCCTTAAAGGGATATAACTCTTACAAACTTAACGCATCCTAGTGGTATGCTCCTGAGAAACTAATATATTTATTCTTCCAGAGAGAGAGAGAGAGAGAGAGAGAATAGTAAAAAGTACTGAAAGTAACTCGATACGAATAGGTGTACGACATCGAGCTGACAATGTTAGGATCCTGATCAAATGTGACCCAAAGAATCCAGTGCGATCCGAATCTGGGCGCTGTCAGCGATAGGTGATACAGTAATTTATCTAATGTACTTATGTACCGATGATGTATTGATCATATATCCAAAGTTACTTAACATAATATTTCATAATCATTAAATTTTGTATTCATAATGTTTCATTTTCATATCTTTGGTGATAAATTGGGTAAATGCACGCATGCTACCGGTTTGCCCTTGAAAACTAATACAGTTAGAGTCTGACCTAATAGTTCACGTTGGTAATGATTACAGTCACGGACACCAGGTTTAGTTCCGTAGACCATTGGATTTATGAACAATACCAACGACAACGTTCTCCTAATTCTGTACTTTCAATCTTTGTCTGTCTGTCTGTCTCTGTCTCTCTGATATATATATATATATATATATATATATATATATATATATATATATATACCAGAAAGGAATTCGTAATAGCAAGATTAGTTAAAGCGAGGGTTAAGAAAAACATACAGTATTATGAAAACTTAAATGAAAGCCGCTGGACTATTAACCAACAGACATAAGTATCACTCTGCCGACGGCGTTGTCAGATTCGTTGTCAGCGGCAGATGCGGCTTAGGCGTCAATGTTAGTATTTTTTTTTTTTCATGTAGTTCAGTTATTTGGCACCTTTTTGTTAATGGGTATATCAGTCCTTAGGGTTATTGCATACCAAAGGAAAAGGTAGATCACTCTGAAATAAGTTTTACATAAAGCTTCCAATCTCTGACATTGTTTATTATGCAGTCACGAAACGAGTATTTTTTTTTGGAGGAAGTTACTTTACCTTATGCGAAAGTTTGTAATTGTACACTTCACGCTCCAGTGATTACATTGTGTTTGTATTTAGAGACATTGCTGACATTCCAATAAGTACTAGTAATGGAATGATTCAAAGTCAAGGGTGATACTAACTATTGATAAAAGTAGGTCACAGTAACCTAATTTCCGCGTTAGTGTGACTCTTTTAAAATTGCAATTTAAACTCATTTTTCCCTTATACTGTATGTACAACAGCAATGAGACCCGATGCGTGCATTCATCATGAATGGGTACTAATGTCCAAGAGCAAAATCTGGTCACAGCGATATGTTTTTTTATGCTCTTCTAGTTATGTTAATTTATTGTGTTGAATTCAATTTCTGTAGCACTTTGTTTCAGACATGACAGTTAATATGGACATTCGGTTTTTCTGGCTAATATTTACTCTACGAAAAGTAGATCACACTGATAAAAAATGTTGTATCAGTATTGGCCATAAAATATGAAATACATGTTATATATATATATATATATATATATATATATATATATATATATATATATATATATATATATAGCACACATCATTACACTGTAGGTAGGTATATAAAGTATACATGTACACCGTACACTAATCATTAGTTTATTATTTTTCAGAAAGAAGCAAATGTTCAAACAATGCCGATTCTTTTACATAGTTGAACTTTCATTCTAGAAACAAGGTCAACAACTACTTTCGGCGGTACAATTGTATAAAATCCCGGGAGTTCCAAAGATTTATTTCTGTTTCGCCATGCTAAATATTTTATCCCTCTCCATTTACAAAACTGATTATAGTGGCTTGCAGTGCTCGTGGTCATTGGGTACAGTTCTATCAAGCTAGAGTAAGGCTGAGCGAAGGCAACATGCGCTAAACCTGCTCCATGCATGGCGACTAAAATATCTACATCGGAAATCCACTTTAATTGATCTGACATCTCAAGGATGTCCAACTGTACGCCGTTAACTCTGTCACCAGGAAATGATTTTCGCAGAGAATCTAAGAGCTCATTCTCGTTTTTTATTTTCCTTTTTACAATACCTTTCGGATTTCTGGGATGGGCAACGTAATCTCTTCTCCAAATGAAACCTATTGACAAACTGGAACAATTTAGGGTTCTGGATTTGGAACCCACGCCGTGGCTCGTCAGAACGAAATCTCGGAATTGTTCTAAGAATGGAGCAGGTTTTGCCTGGAAACGGGACAACTCGCTTAATTTACCTGGCATGGCCCAAATCATGTCTCGATAAACCGTTGGTTTTGTGAGACTGCCTGCTCGAACCACTTGTGCAAAGGGTGTGTACCATAAGGAATCCGTTTTACCTGATGGATGCCCATCGATCAGGAGAATATCAGTCTCATTGGGATGTTTTAGAAAGAATCTCGTTATTAGGAATACATTGTACAGGTCCAGGATAGTAAAATACAAATTTGCATACTCAATCCTAGTGATGGCTATAGTAAACCGTTCCTTTGTGTCGTGAACTGGATAGTTCTTGGATGTTACCTGAAGCACCTTTGTCCAATAACTCAGATAAAGTGCAGAATTAAATCTGTACTTGAATGTTCGGTTACATTTTATCGTGAAATATCCTGGTTTTAGCGTGTATATTTCCTCTTCAACGGATTGATTCAGTACGTCCCTTACGTCCTCACCACCAGCTTTTCCTATCGCTAGAGCAGGGTTAACCAGGACATTGTGAAGTTCTGCAAATAAATGGCCGTATCCCACGAAATTCCCGGAACAAAATGTTCGTCTTTCGGGCGACAATTGACGTGCGATTGGAATTGCCACTCTTTCTCTCCAATTATCATTCGTCTGATTAGCATGCATTTGTCTAGCGATCGGTTTTGCGTTATCTACCACATTGCTTTGGACCTTTTCTTGTAATTCTTCTTCCAAGTGTTTTATTTTAGGACCCAGATTCTTTTGCACCAAAGTCGCAGGTGATGCTTTGATGGACTCTGATGCATTACTGCCCAGAATTGTATCGACTATCGTGATAGGTTTTGCTTTGATGGAATCAATCAGATTTGGCTTAAATGTGTCATTTACTGTCTTTTCATGTATATGCAAATACGACTTACGTATGTCTTCTCCTTGAATCAAAGAAGCACGCACACTCGTCCCTTGGCGCCGCTCTCCTACGGAAAAGCCTATGTCCCTTGGTTGTTTAGTGTAATTATTTCCAGTGTCAATTATGTGCAGGAAAAATACGGAAAACGTAAGAGATAAAGTAATTAATATGAACAAAATGCGTTTTATCACAGTGAATCTCCATCTTCGTCCATTCCACATATTTATCACTTTAAAGGGTGACTATTTATTGAACTTCGATGATCTTGCAACAGAAAGATCCCGATAAAAAGCATATAATAGTTGAGTGCTCAACACAAATTTGAGATAGTCTCATATCGACGCTTTAGATTTCGTTCAATATACTTCATCATGTAGGAGTTAGTCGACATAATTTTGTAACGCATTCAAAAGGTTATTTCCATTCTTTGGCAGCCGTGTAATGCAACTATAATGTTGTGATTAAATATTTACTTGTAAATATTTCGTTTGAGATTTAGGAAAATTTATATACCGTTTCCTTCAACTTCACACCACATGAAAATATCCAGCTTATTTACCAATTTGTGAACATACATGTACATTTGTACACATATTAACATAACAAAGAATTGAAATGTAAACCATGGTTGATGTTTCTGTGAGTGTGACTACACATATCCTCTAATACGTAAGTGGGTAGTAAGTGCAAAGTGAAATCATCCAACTTTGGAATCCACAACTGCGTGGATGTTTTATATTTCCGTTGCGTTCGGTAACTGGGTGGATGTTGTCTATAACTGTTTTGTTTGGTGACTGAGTGGATGTTTTCTATAGCCGTTGCGTTCGGTAACTGGGTGGATGTTATCTGTAGCCGTTGGGTTTGGTAACTGGGTGGATGTTTTCTATAGCTTTTGTATTTTAACAACTGGATGCATGTTTTCTATAGCGGTTGCACTGGGTAACTGGTGGATGTTTTTCTGTAGTCATTGCATTTGGTAAATGGGTGAATAAGCTTTAAGTCTGAAAAAGAAACATGGAACAATAAAGCATAAATACCACAAAGTCTGGTACCTACAATGACTTATGTTGCAAAACGAATGGCTTGAGACCTCAGTTCAAATAGTTCCGATGTTTGAGCATCCACCCCTAGTTAAAGATGTCGCAGATATTACTCTCAGTCCAGCCGTTAATATTTCTGACCAGCAAGTTTCATCAATTGAACTGGGAACATAAATAATAAACTTTACAATAATGAAGATCGATCTTGATACAATACCTAATCGATCTCGATACATCAGATTGATCAAAGTTGATACTGAATCGGCCAGAGTATTTTCTGAATAATCAGAAAATTGTTATATTAGCCGGAAAGTGTTGATGGTAAGAATAGCTCAGGTAAATGAAGAGTCGGTAAAAGTCGATAATTCCGGCAACGTATTTTAGAAATTGTATCAGCACAAATCGATCTTAAACTAAACTTTGAAAATCTGTAACATTTAAATACAAGATGGATAAAATCATATATGTTTGTAGGTTTTCTTATAATGAGTCCCTGGACCTCCATAGACCGCTCAATGTCACTTAACCCCCCATGTAGTCCAAATACCATATCTGATTTTAGGGTTTGAGTTGAAACATGAGCTTCATCCTATTAATGCTTTGAGAATGCAGGGGTTGGTCTTTTACCAATACATTTCTGAATCTATATTGCTTAATTTATTATAATTTAATAATCACATTAGAACAAAATAGAAATCATAGCTGCATAGTTTTTCATGCTGCTCAGGTTATATCTTACAGAAGAAATGTTTGCAAATATAACAGACAATGTGTCTTAAAGATGGGTCTCATTTGTCTTCAAATGTTATAATTAGTATGTAAGAAAATGTACATTTTGTCAAATCACATCTGCTGAATTTTGTTTAACTCAGAGCATCAACTTTCATTCCCTTATCCATGCCTCCAAGGGAAAAATAATGCCCCGATTTGTTTTATGGCAGGTGTATTGCAAATTCTTTCAATGCAAGTTTGCTCGCTGCAGTTAGTCAAATATATATATATATATATATATATATATATATATATATATATATATATATATATATATATATTCTTTTACTCTTTCATCCTTTTTGTTTATATCTTTCATTCTAGCTGCTTTAGCTCCTTTTCTTTGAAGAGTTTATCTTAATAACATGACGTCACATCCTATAAATGATTCAAAGCAACGTGACTCTGCTGAGATAGTCCGCCATAATATTCTAATATATGTCTGGGAATCGTTTTATGTTAACGAGATAATGACTTAGCTATCTTTGTTTTTAATTATCAACGAACTCGTCTATTAGCGGAGATAAAATTTGTCTCAAACTTACCTTTCTTCCTTTTCAATATTCCCCTAGTTAGGCTGAGCTGGAACAACTGTGCAACGGGTCAATACTTCTCAGTAAGGACGCAAAACAAAACGTTTACTGGACTGAAAATTTAACAACGTGCACAGTTTGTATACGCAGTCAAATAATGTAGGTGTAAATATCTTCGACATTCAATCAATAATACTAAATACATTGGAAAACATTGTATGGAAGAATACAAAACGACTGAAAACATAAACTTATGTGCATGAACGGAACAAATGCAACAAGTGCCGATAACGCGACAAAGTAATAACACGGGTTCAGCGTAGAAATGAGACATATTCACACGTATCATTATGCTTAAGTTGACATAAAAAATAAATTAAAGACAAGGAATATGACGTCGTCAAAATTAGTCTACGCCTGGGCCTTGTGTGCTTGAGAGAGAGAGAGAGAGAGAGAGAGAGAGAGAGAGAGAGAGAGAGAGAGAGAAAGGGGTTTATTGTTGCCCAGTAAGTTCATGGTTTTGTCATCGTCATCATCACTACGATGCTTACATGTACTTAATATGTTACTTATCTCACAATGTGTATTCGGTCAAATTCAATTTCCGTCACCTAGACCAAAATCACAACAAAACAACACTACCACCACTACTACCACCACCACCCTCATTGTCATCAACATTAGTAGTTTCGTTTTCGTCGTCAATGTCATCTACACCCCTATCATTATCAACGCTATTTTCATCAATTTGAGGAGTAATAAATTAAAATGCTTAGGTTTATTTACCATTTTTTTCTTTATTCTGCGTTGCAAAATTTAATGCAGAATTTTACACTTTTTCAAAGCTTTTACTTAAACATAATCACTTATTTTAAAACGTAACTTTATCGGTGAAATTAGTATTTGGATCCGCAGTCCAAAGCCAGACAATATCCTATTCAAGTCATTTAATATTTTCCAAATATAAAGTCAGACCCTAATATAATAGAAATAAAATCCATCACTTCCAATACTTATAACAAAAATGAATCTTACCTTGATACGTCTTTCCAATTTTACTTAGGATGTGCAAATATCCTCTACTATGTAATACACGTATCATATCTAAACTATGGTCGAAAAGAATGTTAACACGCGGAAGTCTGTGAAAAAAAGATGTACATCAATATACCTATGGGCTTTCAAAATCTTTAATCATTGGAGACTTCTCGGTCGAATGTATGTCAGTAACTACTATTTGTACTACCTCAGCTATCTGCAAAACTAAGACTAATCAAGAAGTCGGTAATGCATCCAGCTATCTATTCATTCGCAACTACTCGGTCAGTTCTACAGTCAATCCAATAGCCGAATTAGTCTGAATAAACTGCAGTTTCTTTCATTGCGGAGAAGCTTTCGGCGAACAAAATGTATGATGTTTCTTTTTTTCTGCAAATTGTTATGCCGACATCCATTCAAGGTATATATGTCTCGCACAAATAGCCGAGGTGATCCAAATGAACACTTTATTTGAAATATTATAACACACACACACACACACACACACACACACACACATGGTGACATTAATGAGCTTTTGTGGGGCACTTACGACTGCATGACTTCTCAGCAGTACCATGTTTAACATGAAAATTTACTATTTCTTATTTGCGTGTATGTTGGTGGTGTTTGTGACGGCGACAGTGGGTCGGGGACGTCATCGATATATGAAATTTGGCACCGCTAAATCATCAGATATTATTTATAAATTACTCAATAAAAGGCAGATTTGTCTCCATTCTAGCTAGCATGTTTGCATGACACCATAATGAGGCGAACCTTTTCATGTACGATGTACATTTCAAAACCATTTTTGCGGTAATAAAACCTGTAACAAAATCGGATGTACTTACCACGGAGTCTCAAGGACAGAGACACCTTCCCCCTTATCTAGGATGCATCTCTGTTGCTGAATTTAGGATTCTAATGAATCAAAAACTTAGAAGAAAATACTGAAACTTCAAATGCTGAAACTTCAACTTATATTCCTATCAGCGAACATGGACGTAATTGTGGACCTTTTTCCTGCATAGGATACTTCCTGTGTTAATAATTTAGCATAGTGATTGAAGCAATTGCTGACTAATTCTGAAGTAAGTGTGATATAACTCTGTCCTGTCCGGAATTCTTTCACCTCGGGAATGCATGGGTAGACTATTTGACCGTATATTATATCTTCTCTGGACATATTTCTGAAGTTGTGCGTTTCGTTTTTTAATTACTAGTGATGCAAATTATACGCTCTCGGGATATTATGCAAATTATCTTTAAATGTTGCACTTGTACCTAATTCATTATTTAATCGGATCAATTATTATGCCATTTTCATGTAGAAATATATAAAAATTACACGCAGAAAAGAGCATTTACTTATTGCTAGAATAGACTCTAGTTATGTATATATATATATATATATATATATATATATATATATATATATATATATATATATATATATATATATATATATATATACATATATGCTGTAAAATGTAGCTAAAATAAAATAAATTAAAAAGCACTGTTGGACTTACATTGTCGTTTCAAATATACAGCACCATGTCAGTTTTGTTCGATAACAATAGTAGAGAAAGAATGAAAAATCTTGGTATTTTCAAAACTGTACATCGAAGACTCGTTTTATTCCAAACAAGAGTAACGCAATTCTTCAGGTTTGAGGTAATTACAAAATACACTCTCTTCTAGAAGCTTCTATTAGTTATATGTTAGTTTCCCCGAGATGTATGGCATGTTATTTTGACCGTCCTGAACCCCATAACCATGGACTGACCCAGGTAAACCAACATGCAATTGACTTTTTAACTAAATGTTATAAACACTAATTTGTGGTAAAGAATAGCACATGATAACATATTTCCTTACTTTATTTTAAATCTTTATGGCTGTTGAATATTCTGTAAAGAAATTTCTTGTGCCAAACAAAAGCCAGTTACTATTTGATAACATCCTTCAACCTTTATTCTTGCAATTTAAATCCAGTTTACTCTAATAATTTGTTTGTATATACGGTCACATTTAAAATTAAGTGAGGAAAGAGGAAGTAGGTAAGAAAAGGAAGTTTAAGACATACAGTTCCCTCGGGGCATTCATAAAGCTTGAAATAAATAACACGTACATATAAATATTCGTTCATAAGTACATTTCTCTATCATGTTTGGTTCTGAACACATCCTGTATAGAAAAATATGTGATTGAAATATTCAGTATTGAAGTATGCAAGCTTAAATGTATACTGTACTTCAAGATACTGAAGGAGGTGCATAGGAAAAAGCACAGAGTAAAGTTACAAAATACCAGTCTGTAGCATATTATTACAATGTACCATTACAAAATATCAAAACCAGCAAAATTCTTCTTGGCTTATTCTCATGCTAAACATGACCACGTAAATGTTTCATGTTTATTATTATATCGTTTGCTGCTTCACCTGACTTAACAATGCGGTAGTACTGACTCATATTTCCATGGGAAGTGATTGAACACAACACGCTCTAAGCGATAGGGAAGTCAAAAGACGAGTGAAAGTAGAAGTTGAGGCAGTAGCGATTGCTTAGATATTAAGTAGTTATGTTGGTAGTAGAGATTTTATTGGCAGGGGCGGTGGTGTTACTTACAGGTATGTATTACAGGCATGTGTTACAGGCATGTATATCTGGTGATTGTAGAGAAATAACTAATAACCTGGTTATTATGAGTGTGTAAATAATAATATCGTTGTAGATAAAATCCAGAACGTAGGAATTTAAGTAAATAATTTGTTCTTTGTAGTTCGAATTTGCTATTATTTATGGTATTGACATCGAAATACGCCAAGATTTTTTAAAGTTTGGTTTCATTATTAAAGATATAGAAGGTATTGAGTGCAAATATTATTGAACAGAGTCCGTGAATTACCGACTTTAAAAATATAACCCATTTCTTGAGAAACTAATGCAAAGATGTCAGCTTTTAACCGTATTAATGTTATATATTACGTTTGTTTTGAGTAATGACAATCTCTACAATAAAACACTTCTCCCCATGCCATCATGTCGTACCCTCCTTTAAGTTAGATAGAAAGTAATCAATTTTAGCACTCAGCTTAATTTTAAAAAACATTACCCCTAACCACCCCACCCTTACAATTCAATATTGGGCGTAGATGGACGTATAAAAGAACAGGTGAACGAACTGACACGAACAAAGCGGTTGCTCTATCAAGTTTCCGCCAAGGTGTGCTCGATAAAACATTGTTTGTTTCTACCTTTAACTGGGGTGTAAATAACCCAAGCATAGATTCAAACATATTTGATCGTGTTAGCTTAGGAAAACACTGGATTCCTTTAGCTAAAAAAATATAGCTTCTTTGGACTACTTGAATTCTAGTCCCTGAGGTGATCTTGCATCAAATTCACTGAGTTGGTTGTTCCTCTCGAAGCCATATTTCTAATTAAATTTTGATCAAACTAAAAATATCGGCTTATATTATCAAGATAGTTCATGGGTTCAACAATTAGCGAGATCCCCATATGCTGATAATGTAATCTTACATTTTTGATCTGATTTTGACCAAATTTAATGTTTATATCATGACGATCTTGGAAAATGTCGATGATATGCAAGATCTATGCATTTGAGTGAGGTGATCTTGCCGGGCGTTTTACAACTTGTGAGTTAGAATTTGTGACCCGATTTTAATATTTTTCCATATTGTATGAGCAAATCGTGAATCTGTAATTATATATGGGATATTAACCGAGTGTCAGAGTCACGGCTTTGTAAGGCTTTCATGGTGAGAACTGAATCCAAACCGATGATGAAATCTCTCGTTTCTGAGGCTTTACGGACGGAATTCCCATGTTACTGACAAATTTGCATCGCCAGCCAGTGTATTGATATGGTAATTTTGATATAGACTCATATATCGTGCCACTTCTACATTATTTTCAGGACAAAATGTTCATGACTTGAAGCATAAAATATCCGTTACCACCACCCATTAGAGAGAACTCCGAGTGTGATTCCATTTATATTTTTTTGACTGCTCTTTAATGTATTGAAATATGCACAATTTCTCCAGAGGTCCAGATTTTTGCATTGTAACTTAATTTGAAAGTCCCCAAAGCATATTTATATAGTGTGGCTGATGATTTGTAGCTTCATTTTGAAATTCGAAATGCAACACTCACATTTCAATTGAAAACGTTGATACGGGGAAAAATACGTAGTTGAATAAGTCCAAAGCATACAGACCCACAAAGAAGAAGAAAAAGAAAGCAAAAAGAAACCAACATCAATAAAACACTAAACATAAATACAAAATAAAGTAAATAAATATATTAAGAAACTAAAAAAAGACTAAATAGAACCATATACAGTCAATATTTAACGCGGCTTGTAAATAACTTTATATATTATGTCAAGTAGGCCCTATTGCATTGACTTTACCTTGCACAGTAAACAAGGTTTTCTTGGTTGCAAATGTAAGTTCTTTGGTGATGCAATATTCTTTTAAATATTATATTTCCACAACGTCATATTAAGTTCATGAACATTCAAGAATTGTTTTTAACACTGCCTGTCATGTAAATGTACTTCTTTCGTGAATGAAATTTGCTAAACTGATCGCTGTGGTGCGTCGTTTTGAAACACATACAGTTAACTACCACCTGCGTATGCAATACTTCAGTGAATTCCACTTTCAAAGCACGGGGAGAGTTCCTATTTAAGGCGTGTTTCCTTACCTTTACAAGAAATACAACTCAGTTTCAAAAAGAAAATTTAAGCTTTATGAATAGCCAGACCGATATCTCGAGAACTATAGCACTTATTTTATTCGCACGCTATACGTTAAACAATACATACATTTTGTCTATCGAAAATACATCTGCAGCAAAAGCGATGATATTTTTTACTTTTCAAACAATAAATAGAAAGATTGTTTTTAAAGTATTAAATCCATAACCTATGGCATTCAAGTCTACGTAGATGTAAAAGATACCTTTCTCAGAGTAGTTACTTGCTCCTCTAACGTTTAAATGTTTAGCTCTCTGAGATTGTCCTCTCCGCCCTTTATATTGCTCGGATCACACGACATTGTTCCCATAGAAGGTGATTGGAAGAGCTGAAGCAGATCGGCTTCCTAATTAGGTAAAGAGAGTAAGACTACTGCATATTAACACGAAAATCATTTAGAATGAATCTTAAATATGCCAACACTCAGGGTTTTGTATGGGAAATGTATGAACCAGATCTTTCTCAAGACATGTCTTACTAATTCAATGTTGGAATATAGCATCTTTGGCTGCACTGGAAAGACTCATCCAATCCCATCCCACTTTAATCGGGATGGATTACTTGAGGATTATGGACAAGTTATGTTTAAAGGTCACATTTCTAATATTTGTAACCCGTATGAATTCTGAGATTTTGAATCAGGGAATTTATTAGCAGTGGGCTATATGAACTAATCGCAGAAGTGTATTTATGTGAATGTTAATATTGAATAAATGACACTTTTTCACGGAACTGAATCTACTTTTGACGCACATGTGTTGAGCTGAAAAACACGTCAGCTGCTTACGTTTTGCATCCATTTGACACTTTAAATGCAGAAGTTTAAATCTGCTTGAATTTTAACATATCACATTCTTTTATATTGCTTATTGTCAATAAAACTTCTAACTTATCAGTGTACTGTATACATTCTTCGTTTACGTTTGTAGCTGGGGCTGTCTCAATAACCGTAACTTCCTTCAGCTAATTGAATTCAAGCTTACCGACTCTTGCTTTGGTTGTGACTTGCGCAAGTACGTCTACAAGCAAACGTATGAGAATAGTAGCATCAAGGAGTTTATCTTCCATTCAAGGTAAAAGAAAAACAAGAGCGTTACTTTAATTTAATTGGATGAGAAGGCTTGGTCATTGGCTAATATGCATTTTGTAGACTGAATGTTCAAGAATTGGATAATATGGTGTACGATCTATAATATATGCAATAAATTCTATGAAACAAGTATAAATATCGTTTAGATTTGACCTCGTGTATGCAGGCCTAAACAAATTCTTTTTTCTATATATCCCTGACAAAGTTACTTATTCCATGAACATAACTTCTCGCCAATGCTTGAGGTAATTTTTTTTATTTTCAAGATCATAATCAAACCACAGATTAAACCATCAATTAACAGAGGCTGCTCGCCATAAGGAGTTCATATCTACCTTACGTAGGAAGTAAACAATGTACGTCACACTTTCCTATGATGTTCCTTACATATTAATGTATCAAGGGGCTGCATCCCATTTGGAGTCCCCAATTGACCTTCTGTCCATTATCAGTAGCTTATGTTTGTTTTTGTTTCCGGTGGGGGTTTAATGTCAGAGGAGCAGAATATAACTTTTTTTAACAAAAGATGTACTTGTTTTATCAAACCTAGTGGGACGAATGGATTTGTTAATCGGATGCAAATGTACTTTCAAATCCAGCCCGACTTGAGACTTGTTCATTATATGTACATTTCTCCATCCAATCTAGCCATGCCATGGTCTTCGATACTGTACTGTCAATATTAAGCCACACGAACGCTTTTGTTCATTAGGTGTGTACGTACTGTCTACTCCAGCCAAACAAAAGTCTTTGTTCATTAGATGAAGATATACTGTCAAATCCAATCAGGTAAAGACCTCTCTTCATTAGATAATGCACACATACTGTCAAACTCCAGACATTGCAGTCATTAGACGTTGCCTTCATTGGATGTATATGTATTATCTAATTCAGCCAGGTCTAGATTAAGGTAATCAGAGGGCAGGTGTTACTTCAACATGGAATGGAGGGCCTACAGAATATGAGGGCCCATGGTTGTATCCTTATTAGCTCACGAGTTAATCCGGCCCTGAATCCAATGAACGAAAACTTCGATCATTAGCTGTACATATTTACTTTCAAATTGAGCCAGATGATGTTGAGGTGGGTTACATACCATTGCTTCGATGATGCAAGGTTTTTTTGAGGGTAATTACGAGTGTTATAGCATTACATATCTACAGGTATGGCGGACATATTTCACACATATTATAAGTTAATATCCACAAGTGAAACCTGTCTGTCAATACCTCAACCGGAGTGGTGGACATTTTAAATAAGCATGAATCGAATGCATTTCTTTGTACCAAGTAATCTGTAGATGCCCCTTCTATTCATATTTATATGTTAATAGTAAGTGATTTGGGAGTATAAGCGCAAAATAGAGAATAACACTATTGTCGGGCTGGTTTAGCAATATATAAAGATGCTTGTAAATGATAAAGATATTGTTTTGAGAGTGGGGTATTTGGACCAATGTCAGTTAGTAGTGATGGTAACTGTTTGTATAGAGCAGTTCCTAGCATTTGGAAGTGACTATGAAACTGCCGTAGTCTGAAACATTACTGCAGTTCTGCTCAAAGGATCAAACGTTCTTTGAGAACTCTAGGCGCGTATTGTAAGACGACACATGTTTGCAAAAGACGAACTGGTTGGCGGTAATGACACTATTTGCCTTGACGAAGAAATGTGTCCCTTTGCGGAATCAAACACTGACAAATAAGAGAGCTCGACACTGTATGATTTCTAGAGCTGATATAGAGCAATTTGTTCAGCAGAGTGATGTAAGCTTAGTTATGATTGCATCATCCATGACTTTTAGGAAAAACATGATGCAGTTCATAACATGTACGACGCAATACCAGCTTCAGATTGCATCATTCATTGTTTTGCCTAAAACCAAGTACTGTCCAAAACCAGTCACAGATTTATTCATAGATCCAGTCCAAGATGTACTTTAGTCATTTTGTTGTTTAAATTGAGATCCCTTCCCTTTATAACTCACTTATCCTCCTCCATTGCCAAGTCAAAGGTCGTATATACTGACCCAGTATCATATCTTTAAAACTAGAGCCAATCAAGATTTTTAAGCATCATTTTCGTTCCCAGTGACCCATAATGAGTAAAGGTCGACTACATTTTTTTCGGAAGCATTTTGGCAGTAGACCAGTGTAATTGCAAGCACTGTCTCAGTTTCTAAGCTATCTATGTATTATCTATCGAGAGAACATAGATTTGCAATCAATTCTAGCTCTCCTCCACCATCATATACATTCTCATTAAAAGATCTATTCTTGCATAGAAACGTCAAGTAATTGTGAGGACACGATCCCAAGACTTTTGCATTCATGGGAATATAATCACTGTGGACTCCTTGTTTTACAATGGTGAGCTTTGCAAAGCGTCAGTTTTACATTCACCTGAAAAAGAACATAGATATTTGTGTTTTCTTGTTTGTGTGTATGCGATAATATCAGTATTGTATGAGCATTTATATCAAAACATTATTGCTCAGTTATGAAAAGTGTGCATCATCCAAGTCGGTCGTGATTTCTTTAAATGAGCAATTAATGAATAACGACAAGGTCGAGGAAACATGTGTCGTTTCTTTAATGCGGTCTACGTTGTTTTCTTATTGTGAATAAGAAATGGACTCAAGGGGAGACAATATCGAGTGTGCAGTAAACTAAAGCCGAATCAAGTAACTAAAAGGATGAATTAAATCGACTTTTAACGTCCGTTCTGGTGTTTACCTCCGTTCCGGCGATTCTGTACAACGCATTTTAAGCATTTATTTACCTGAAAACACACATGTATACGATAGATATACAGAGAAGATATAAATACCCGTGTATTTCGGTGCTTGAATATATTTCAGTATTTCTAATAACTCTTTTTGCACTCTGCGTTGTCTGTTTTGTTGCATTTATCTTGATCAGCCTATTCACACACAATCCCTCGCTAGCTCCAGTGGATTTGAAAGGACTGTTTTTCGCCACTTAATTGACATTCTTTTTAATGCGCTGTATCATTATTATTCGTCAGTGCATATTTCACAAGATTTTTAGATTTACTTTCCATGTTTTAAACGTGAATTGAATTCAGTGTACAAATGGCTTTCATGGCAGATAAACATAATTTTTTCCCTGTAGTGTGAGCACACATATGCTCGTGTAAATAAGTTTACAGTGCAGTTCAAGCATATGAAATATTATTCCTTTCAAATATCAGTTTAATAATAATAATAATAATAATAATAATAATAATAATAATAATAACAATGGTAGTATCTTTTATTTGTCCAGTGTGTCATCCTTTACCAAATGTGTTATAATTAGCTAACAAATGGTTTACATTATGGCACTGCCTTTAAAGCAAATGTACATGTTATTACTCAAGAATCTACAAGGTTAACATCCACTGCATTAAAGAATACAAATAAAAGGGCAGTTAAGACACGTAATACAAGATTAACATTCTGTTATCACTGACAAAAGATTAACATGCCGTACAAATATTAAAAATAAAAACGAGTTCTTTTTCTCTCCAACATCGAAGGATTGCTCTTATTTGGAGTAGATTTTCATAAGCGAGTAAATAAATGCCTTAATATGTTTTTGATAAATCCTTGTTCACTGCGTATACAGTTGTATAATAACGTTTACTGATCAACACCGAAACATTCATTCAAATATGTAAGAAATCTAATATCAGGATTAGAAATTTTTGGTTTATGTGCAAACACTGGATTAAAAAGGTATTTTAAAAACAAACAACTACATTGATGAGGATGTTTTATGGATCAGTTTTGATACTTTTCATAAGAAAGTTTAGTTGCATGTAAATTCCATAAAGGTTCAGATATTTCTAAAGGCCCAAGCTATTCAGAAGTATCTTGTTAACACAAAGCAGAAAAAGAATTTAAAAGAGACTCATTTGTAACACTCAGGGACAAATCTCGATTGTAAAATGAAATACTGAACTTTATTATTCAAATACGAGTATGCGGAGAAGTGGAGTGCAGTTTATTCTTTGAATTATAAGGTACCCAGATCAACTAAACTTAAATGAACTTCAACTAAGATCACTCTCAGTATTTTACGAAGAAGTAACGTGTGTTGCCTTATTAAAAACTCTGTGGAACTTTTATATTATCATTTATTAGGGAGTTCAAAACAGAATCTTGAACAGATTAGTGTAGTGGGAAGAAAGAGCGAGTGCAATCATCTGTACGCAGTATGCGCAGTTTCATATTTTTTTATATGACAACGAGTTACGTATCACTGTATATGATTCTGATTGGTCCAAATAAGCCCATGAAATTATTGTGTAGTGCTCTCTTCACTGATTGGCTGCCACAGTGGGAAAAGTTTTTTTAACCCCGCCTTCTGGAATGTTTTGTTTGCAATGAACATTTAGGAGACCATTTCTCGATTCGTCTCATGAAAGGGAATTGAGGAAAACGGTCTCGTCTGTCTGAATATGGTCAATTTCACTCCCCCCCCCAGGTTTTTGTTATATTATGAATAACAATATCATGGCGCAAAACTAAACGTATTGCTCAATTGATAGCGGGTGTGTGGGGTGGGGGAGGAGAGCGGGCGGTATATCTATGACATATATATATATATATATATATATATATATATATATATATATATATATATATATATATATATATATATAACATAGGCAGTGAGATAAAGAATCGACAAATCTATGAATCAGAGATAATCACAGCGACTAATTAGGATACCATGTTCTTCAATTTAAATATTTTGCACGAAAAGTTGCCAACTTATTATGGAATAAGTCAGATTCATAGTTCACTGGGTCACATTTTAGTCAGACAGTCTTAACACACAGGCATTTAATAGGTCATAACTCCCACATGGTTTGAGTCGGCAATGTTCCATTGGAATAAACAATGCTATACTGATAGTTGGTGTTAAGTATATAGAGGCTGGGTTGTCCTCTGTTATTTAGGACAGCCACTAAAGAAGAGTAAAGGGCCACAAAAACCAAGAACTGCTGAGACAAGTAGACAAATGCAGCTAAATATCCGCTCCATACGCAGGTTTTTATCATTCTTTGTAAAATTATTATGGCTCCATGGTTTTGAACTAGGTAAAGGAAAAGAGTGAAAACCAGCAAGTTTAGTAAAATTCAACAAATAATTTATTTCCCGTGAATACAAAGTGAACATTTAAAAGAAACTTACAGTATTGTGAATTGAATCCCACACAGTCCTAAAAGTTCTATCACAAGTCCACAAGTATAGAATATTCCAAATGAATTCCAGTGGGTTTCCGATTACATTTGAATCTTGAATGTGCTGGTGTGCATGTAACATCGAATGTGCTAATGTGCCAACAGTCTTGATGTATCAAAATAAATATAATTCAAAATGTCATTGAATTAATTCAATTCCAAAATAACTATTTAATCCTAAATCCGATGTGCACTTTGTAATTCCAACGAATACGTTAAATTAGATAAAGTCTCTCTAATGAACACAACTACATTGACTCCACTAAGACTGATGTAAAGATATGGAATGAGTAATTCTGATGTAAGTAACCTTAAGATAAGAAACTAATACAAACTAATGGAGCCAGGATGAGGGCCTTTCTCCTATCAAATTCATAACAAGATAACTTCTAACTTCTATAAACTTCAAAGGTCAAAAGGCCTCTTCAACATTTTTATCAACAAGTGAAAATAATTTTAAAATATAATCTAAAAGCACAGACAGGAAGTAGCTATGTAATATGTTGTTTATAAAAAAGACATTACTCCTACCCTTAATTATGGACAAAGATCAATCACACAAGTCAAATTAAATATACATAAGAAAAAAAATACAAATATGCAATCTATAGTATTCATATTTATTTTAAACTTTTCTCTTTGTTGTGGATGACTGTAACTTAACTTTTGTGCCAGTCAAAGAAAGGCTGGGATCAACATATCTGATGAATGGGAAACTCCATAGAGTTTCCTTTAGCGCCTTGTTTCGTTTGATATGCAAATGAAGTTTACAGTGTTATATTTAATCCAGACATCAAGAAACAGCAAGTGTTAACAATCCCTCGTGCTATATCACACCGCAACTGCACTTACATAGGTTAGAAAATGCAGATACCTCTTCTTCTGAGAATTAACTATATCTTGTATTATTGTCTTAAAATAAATGTTAAAAATAAATTAAATTGATAATAAAATAAAAACTCAACACTCCCCTGTATTCGGATATATTTTCTTTCATTTATGATTGATGTGGTCCCTTGTAAATAATTAGTAAAAGGTGTTTCATGTCTACCACATCTCAAACGCTATCCCAGATTTCAAGGTCTAAAATATGCAACAATATGATTAATTTGTTTAGATAAAAACATCAATGCAGTTTGGAAGCTATATGAATTGTGGGAATATTTATCGTATCACCAAATACAGAAGTAATAAAAGGGTTTACAAAGCTTCATAGAATTAATCGAGTACAAAAGTTTTTCAAGTTTTAAAATATAGTAACATATATTATTTTCCCGATATTTTGTTCAACAGGCAGTTATTATGAAAATAGGGACATTGTATGGTTTCTTAAAGACGGAATAAATTAAGCATCTCTTTCATACAATAAGAATCAAATCCCTGCTGTTCTTTTCATCTTATGAGTAAATTGACCAAAACGGATGTCAAATCAGCACGGATTTGGTGGTATAGATCAAGAGTTTCCAGTTCATGTGTAATGTTAGCCTCCGTCATATAGCATTAAGTTTTCATAATCAAGGCTGATCTGTAATTCACGAACGCTTTCGTCATCAAAATAGTACAAATTAGTATCAGTCCGAGATTTTGCTATCCTTAACCACACTAACAGATCATAGGGTATGTTTTAAGGCTCATGGTCATTCCGTACCCAAGTCGTCTCGTACCCAGTGGAAATTGGTCGTTTCGTACCCAAGGTGGTGGCCGTTTCGTACCCATTAATTTACAAGGTCAAATATACAGTATTGTCACATTTACCGCTCCCTCTCTAGGCCTAATCTTTTTCCTACCTTAAAAATTTGCATGAGCAAAGCATATCCGGACAATAAAATGACCAAACACAAATAATTACAGTAATGGTATTGTTTTCACTGTATAATACGATCTATGTACTAAAACGAATTAACAATGATTCACTTTGCCAGTAAAAATAAAAAGAAAACGTTGGCCAGGTTTAAATAACTGAATAAGTCCATTCTTTTTTCTATCGTTCAAATTAACATTGTCGTATTTCTTGGTACTATTTACTAATGGCTAACGTTACTGAAAAAATTACAGATGTTTATCCTCAAAGCAACTAGAAATTCTGCGATCTTTTGGGGCTGAATGCAGATAAAACAGTGTTGCTTGATTAAGTTTCTCTTCTCCAAGGACCAATACTGGTGTTAATTCCAATTTTTGTCGCCTGCTTTTAAAAGTGTTGAACGTGGTATACTATACGGACCGCCATGTCATTTCTTTTTTTTGGTAGACTGCCGGCCGCATTAGCATACTTGTACAAAGTAGCAGCAGGCAGGGTGAACCCTACAACTTTGTACGAGACCTTATTTTACAAAAATAAAGGTTCCTACAGGGGCTGAAAAATAAGGTCAATAACGCTAAACCGAACCTCCTAACTTTTATTATTACCGTATAGTTTGAAAAACGAATAATAAATCGTTTGGGTTAGCTCATTTTTTGTTATTTTATTTTTGACTTTTTGTTTTTTATGTTATAATGAGTTTAGTTTACTCTGCGGTCACTTAATTTTTGTCGGACACCCTGCCTGCTGCTCTGCTACTGTAATTAACCAAAGATTTTATCTAGACCTATACGATATCTGGATCTTGGATCATGTAAATTTATTGTAATAAATCCAAACGGAACAGCTTGTGCTTGAGCAAAAAAGTTTTTGAACTTCATCATATCCATATCCCCTGAACACCAAGTATAATAAATATTCTGTAGAGTATAATTATCTACTCCATTAAACATTACTAAAATATTGCAGTTGTCTCTGATCACTTTAGGTATTTGTGTATATCGTTGTGTAACATAAATCACGTCCGTGTTTTTATGTCTACCTCGAGAAAATATTCTAGCTGGATTTGTTTGTCTGTCCAACATAACGTCATCGTACACCACTAAATTATTAATAAATCCATCTAGGTCATCTACAGATGGAGCCTCATCAATATCGGTAATAAAATCAACAACATCATCACCATCTTCATTCAACAATTTTGCATTTTCATTAAAATCCTTGAGTACTTCGTAACAGTGTTGATCATCTACAGATGGTGCTACTAAATACAATTTACTCCATTTTAACCATCGCATTATTAAATTTAATAATAGTTGCGTTTTACCTGATCCAGATGGACCTATTATAATCATCCTTATCGAATTTGGTAATGCTGGATGATGCTTCACTGGCTCCTGTTTTCGTGTCGCCGAAAAGTCAATTATATCCATATAATAAATAATATGAGTCTATATTGTGTTCGATGTAGAGCATCTACACCCACTGCTGAACTAACTACAATAACAACGAAAAATAAACGACGTGCTCTGACGGGCAAATGTGTAAAATGTGGCACGAAGAAATACAAATTTGTTAAAACAAAGACAGGTGGAGATATAGCCGCTTTATTAGGAAAATTACCAGGAACTCCGTGGGCTAAATATCCCGGTGAGAAACATATTCCTGGATATAATTATTGTGGTCCTGGAACTCGACTTGATATCCGACTTGATAATCAAGATCAGCCAAGACCAGGAGAGCAGCCAGTAAATAATATTGATAAAGCGTGTCATGTTCATGATGTTGCGTATAAAAGTAAAGATTTGCAACAAAGACATCTCGCAGATGTAAAATTGATTCATGCATTAAATTCTATACCCAATAAATCTGTCAGAGATAAATTAGCTAGTTTTCTAGTAAAATCTGCCATGAAAAGTAAAATAATGCTAGGGGCTGGTAATTAATTATATAAATATTATAATGGAATCTATTTATTATAGCCCAAGAGGATATTGGAGAGGTAGATCAGCTATTAGTAAATTATCTGAAGCAGCAAAAGTCTCACGTTCTGTTGCTGCAGCGTGGTTAGCACGACAGGCAATATGGCAAATTTATCTACCACCACCTAAAAATATTCAATATGCACATTTTGATGTCAGCGTCCCTAATGAGGTTCATCAAGCAGATATTTTATTTTTACCACACGATACCATTAAAATTGGTAAACGTCAATCACGCACATACAAATACGCATTAACTGTCGTTGACGTTGCAAGTAGATATAAAGAAGCTGAACCATTATCAACAAAGACAGCGTCTGAAGTTGCATCTGCGTTTGAACGAATTTATCAGCGAGGACCTTTGCAATGGCCACAGTTATTACAGGTTGATCCTGGCAAAGAATTTCTTGGTACAGTATTATCGTTAATGAAAAAACATAACGTTAAAATCAGACGAGGACATACTGAAATTCATCGTGATCAGGCAATTGCTGAACGATTTAATCGAACACTTGCTGAGCGGTTATTTGGATACCAATACGCAAAAGAGATATCTACTGACTTTAAATCCGGTGAGAGATCTCGTGAATGGGTTGCAAGGTTACCAAATGTGATAGCTGCATTAAATAATGAAATTACTCGTTCAACTTCCATGAAACCTTCTAATGCAATCACAAAAAAATATATACCCCGTAGCAATGACAGACATCATCCTCAACCAGTATTAGGTAATGTAACTGTAAGATATTTATATGAACCTGGCGAACTTGAAGGTGGTAAAAAAAAGAGCAACCGATCCTATCTGGAGCGTGACTACACATACAATTTCTAGTGTAGTTAGATCTACTGGTAGACCTCCAATCTACAGATTAGATTCGAGAGCCCCTCAACGTGGATTTGTACGTGAACAATTACAGGTAATTCCTAAAGACACACAATTACCACCACATACAATTACATAAACAGAACTTCTACGTCGATTGCATTCAAGACAGGTCAGCATCACATTATCACGTGTATGACCAAGATCACTATTAATTCTGTCTACGGTAAATTGTCTTGGATTATTATTCGAATATTGCCATAACATATTACAGTTACAACTTGCACAATGATTATTCTGTCGTTGTTTTAGTGTTATAATAAATTCAGTATCAATATCAAAGTCACGCTTTTTTTTTTTTGTCACATTGCTTATAACCAGATAGTTTTTTTCTTATTACGTCATTATTAACAGTCTGATCATTATTTTCTGTAAAATTCATAATAACCCTATGTAGTTGAGATATTCTTCTGACTCTAGAATCTGCGAGATAGACTAAATTCGACCATTCGATCCGATCATCTATAATCCAGATATTTGTATCAGAAATAGTTAATCCCTGTGACGAGTGAATCGTTATAGCGTATCCTAACGTCCACGGTGATTTATTCATATTCAGCGCATTCTCAACGACATTATTATCGACTAAAATAATATCATTCAAGACAAGATTCTGTATTCCACCTCCAGGAATTTCAACATCAATATTCTGTCGTCGAGTATCTGCTGGGCGATAACATAATGGTACTGGTAGATCTGAAAACTTTTCTTTATGTAACAGTAAATAATTTATCCTGTAGTTCATCACGAACTATCTTTCTACTTGCAACTATTAAATCATCGGGATTCCATAAATTTAGAAAATCATTCATAGAAGTCTCTGGAATTACTCCTCGTATTATTTCACATTGTACTCTGTCTGGTTGTAGTCTGATTAATCTTTTAAATTCCTTCAGTGGTTTATCAATAGCTCTATAGTCATCATTTATTTCTTCATAATAATTTACGTTATTCTTCAGCCATTCATGTGGAGACTGTCCAATAAAAGGTGGTGGTTGACCATGATCACCGCACATTATTACAGCAGTATTCTTCGTCAATAACCATTCAAGAAATGTTTTTAATATTTCTAACGACACCGTGCATATCTCGTCCCATATAATATATTTAGGTATATATTTCTCACCCATTCGTTCGGGAGTGCATGTGTCTCCACACCATCTAAAGAAACTATGATATGTACATGATCTTACTCCTCGTTCTTTTATTTCTCTGGCGAGTTTATGTGTCGGTGTCAAAACAATTATATCTGAATTATTATTCATGAATAATTTAATCACACGAGTTGTTTTACCTGAACCACCGCATCCGTTAAGATAAACAGCTTTATGTCTAGCCACAGGATCATATACAGATGGTGCTGATGACTTTGATACTTGATTATTATTTTTGTAATATATTTCCTTAATTTCAACGTCGGCAGATTCAGAATAACTAAGTATATTTTCTTGTTTTATTCTCCATGATCCCCATTCACCATTACCAAGTAGCGGTTTTAACAAATCCGTATATTTTTTATTTATGTAGAACGAATCCGTTGCGACTCTGACAGCATCACGAGGAAATCTATTTATCATAGACAGTAGATTTATAGAAACATATGCCAACATAGATGATCTTAAATGAGTAAATTGTGGTGAGTCACCATCAAGATAACTCACAATTGTACCTAGTTTGGTTCCGTCTGACAAATAAGCATTACTCCGATTTATAAATGTGTTTTTTTCCGTTGTATCAGCTATTATAAAATCGAGTTCAGCATCGTCCATAATCAATCTTGTACAGTGTCTTTTATGATCATAGGCTCCTCCTTGAGTAAATTTACCAATTATCTTTCTACCAAGATCTTTTGCAAGTTTCTCATCATGCTCGTCCCTGCATTTACGTATATTATTAGTAATTTTAATAATATCATCTTCATTAAGATTAGGAAATTCTTTCCTGGCATCATCAATATTAAATCTATTTGGTTCTGGTAACCAAACTTGCTTCTGTGGACTATATGATATAATCGCCTCACTCACCTGTAAAGATATTAAAATTCCAACATCAAGCATATATCGCAATAGTACTATTGGAACCCAACATTTTTCTGAAAAATGTCTTCCAAACAATGCATAAGTAATCGGATGGAGATTTTCTGCAAATTCGAATAATTCTACATGAGCAAATCCGGTTAAATCAAAATCTGGTAAATGTCCGTTTATCGCAACCCTGGTCATCTCGTGTGATGGATGTCCGAATCTCTTAAAGTATTCAGAACATTCTCCGTATCCAAGAAAACGTCCAGGATAACACGCTGCCATATCAACGGAAATAACGTCATTACACTTATATTTAGTATTCCATAATCCTCCGTGTCCATATTCTACACAGCTTTTCTTGACATCTTCAAGAAATTCCGATCGTGTTGGTTTCCATCAATTTTTCTCCTGAGCGAAATGAGCAGCAACAGATGGAACTGTAAAACAATTATTTAATAATAGTCTAACTTTGACATCGTCTGAAGTATATTTCAGCGCAAGATTTTCCATTTCTACATTAAGAGATTCTATACGGTAAATATCACCATTAGGCCGTACAAATTGATCGTAATGATCATATTCTGAACTTTGAAACAACCAAACGGATACAGGGTCACTTTTACTGATATTTTTGATAAAATCAAATATATGACCATCATAAAATTTAACCGCTCTATCTCGTGGAAATATTGTTACTGCTGAGGTCCACGCATGCGAATTATGATCAACGATTGTTATAGGAGCTCCATTTTTTGTGTATTTTGATTTATATAAAATCTCTCCCGTCAGCGTCTTTACTGTTATTGGAAATCTTAATTTCTTTTCTAGTTCAGCGACATCTTTGATACACGCTCCGGTATCTTTGACTGATTCTGCCCAAGTATTTATTTTTTTACGTCGTAAATCTGTTAAACCATTACCACGTATCGCGTTTGTAAAATGTTCTGTAACTCGTTCAGCTACACAGTTTATTCTTGACTCTGACAGTTTCATCGGCTTTAGATCCCCGACGTCAGGTTTATTATTCAGCGGATATTTTGCATATACAACTGCAGTCACAGGGTACCCCCGTTCATAATATGGTTTATCAATACCAGTCAGTATTCCGGGCTTAGATTTATTATTTAAGAGAACAATATTATTTCCAGACTGTATGCGTACTGGATCGCGCTTGTCACGAATAATCCAAATATCTTCTTCTGTATTTACAATAAATTTTATTAAAATAAAATATTTTTGATCATCAAGGTGATTAATAATTACTTTTCCTCGTTCGTCATTCATCATATTAGTAACATTTCCGACTCTGAATGTTGACCATACATAAGCAGCGCCATCGTCACGAAATTCATTTTTTGCTTCACGAATACGTTCGGTTACATCCTCATCCGTTAAAGCTAGATCTTGCATCAAAGTACTAAATTTATATTCTGATAGTCTGTCAAGATCAAATCTGGCTCTTTTAGGTTTAATCATGGATAATTCCTCCATATAATTAAAACAAATATTTAAATTAAAATTTTAGTATATATAATGCTTGAAACAAAAAACAAATGTGCTTGGCTCAGAATTGGATATACTTCTCCTTGTAATAAAACGTGTGTGAACAAATACTGCTACTACCATATGCAAAATATCAAAAATGGAAGTACAGGACCAATACCATGTATTCAGTGTGGTGTTGGAGTCAGAGGAAAAACTCAGTTGTGTTTAAAATGTGGCGGAAAAAAATACAGAGAATTAAAACGATATTATGACAAAAAAAATAATACTTTGACGTCAGGTAAATTTCCTATAAAAACCGTAGAAGATTATCTGACCAGATTTCAAAACAATGATTTAGACAAATAATATTATATATATAATGGAGCAAAACGAATTTGTGAAACATCCAGTATATACAAATTATGAAGCATCCCGAGATGGTGTAATCAGACACTGCAGATTGTAAAACCCAGTCGGTACTGTTGATAAACTCGGTTATTTTAGATTTAATGTTGCTAGAGGAAAAAGATACTTATCAAGTAGATTCGTATTTGAATGTTTTCATGGAGTAGTTGAAAATGGACTTGTAGTTGATCATATTGATGGAGATCCCAAAAATAATCGGTTATCTAACCTACAGGCTATTACACCTAGTCAGAATGCTGCACGTGGAAATACTGGAAAATGTAGGGTATTTACAAAGAGAGCTGTTAAATCCATAAATACAGAAACAGACCAAGAAATAACTTTTGAATCAATGAATGCAGCTGCCAGATATTTTGGTATTTGCATGCCTTCAGTACAATTTGTCGCAAATAAAATATACAGATCTGCATATTCATTCAAATACGATCAGTGGGTAATATTTGAATATATCTAACTCTATACTCTTAATAAATAAATTGTATATAGTTCGACTTTATAATTTGCCATGAGTACCTTCACCGTCGCTGCTCTCAGTGTCACTTTCACTTTTGACAGAATCAAATAACATAATCTTTCTTAATTGCATTACACGATTATCCACAATTTTCTTTTTCTCGTATTCACGAGACAGTTCGGATCTGATATTTTCGATCGAACGTGCAAGAGGCGCAAATAGCTTTACCTGTTTGTCATTTGCCATTGCCAATGATTCTAACATAGACTGATAGATTAATTTTACGAATTTATAATTGGATGGTAATGTGTACTTATTGTCAATTTTTCTTTGTTTTAATAGTTCATAATCACATAATATTTTTTCAGGATCGAGATTATCAGATAGATTTATTCCGTTATGTTTTAATTTTTTAATAGCAGAAATAATATCATTAATGTTTTCTTGGTTCATTATATAATAATTATTTCTTTAAAATAAAAAATAATTGACATTCAAGTTTTTAACTTTTGACCTTGATGTTTGGCCTAAAAATATCAAAAATAATCAGTAGCATCCTAAGCGGTTACCCGTCACTTGGCCCTTTGTGTCTTTCATGGAGTCCTTTTTTTGCATGATGATGTCTTTCTTATGACCGTTATTGGCACTCCATGTTCTGTTTCTATTTGGCTAGCATTCTTTCTGAATGTTTCCTTGTGGGGGTCTTTCAAATGAGGTAAATGCAAAACGCACTCACCACGTTGTTTAACGTGATGAGGGGTTGAATTCGTTGGGGCTGAGCTCCCCAACCTTATATATAAAAATGGCATCGTTCCAAATACTGTCGACACTCGTCAGCCACAGGAATCGAACCACGGTCGTCAGTATCATAGTTCAACAACTATACCACTGAGCCATTTTCCGATTCATACATATAGACGTTTTAAAATTATTATGTAGTTAACCCAACACTGAATAAGCAGACAAATTACGTACGACCAATATACTGAATAAAATCACAATTATTGTACAATTGTAGCGTATATTTACTTAATTTACAAACATTATTTATATATACTGTATAAAATAATCGCACATTACATTTTCTGTAAGAGTTATCGTTCGTTAAGGTCAAATACATGTGTTATAGCTAAAAATAACTTTACGCACTCGTATAAACCGACGTGAATTTAAGGTTATCAGAGTTAAAAGATGCATCAATATCCCTCTCTGTTACAAATTGATGCTTTACTAACAGCTAATCACCTACAGAAAAAGAAATAAGTCACTAAATAATTAACGAAAAACAAGAAGTATTTGTTGTCTGTAAATCGAACGTAGTAGTAAGGGAAATAATCGTTCAATTTACTCCGCAGAGAGAGAGATAGCCGAGTTATCTCGCTTTATTATATATACAATTGCTTTAATCATAGAAATTGATTATTATTCATGTATTTACTCATCAGATTATTTTTTTGTCCCCTGATTAAATAATCAGACGTTCTACGAGCGTATATACAAATTAATATTAAGAGACTCTTGTCTTAGATCCAAAATGTTTCCTGCCTGGTCAGTAAGTTTGAAATTTATTCTTGTCAGAAATGGATTATGTACACGTAGATAAACTGGATTAATTGGCTCAGATACAATTAACCACCCGGGCGGATCTTTAGGACTGAATGTATATAGTATATACCCCTGTTGGGCCTGGTTAGACTTTGAAAGATCTACTTGATAACTGTCATCAATTACGTCACATACTAGATTGACCGCGATCGTTGATGTTATATTAACAATACCAGGTGAGATATGACGTCCGGCACCAAAGGGATTGTTATTGTGTTTTAGTATAATCGGTGGTGGGGCTATTTTTCTCCATGAATCACATATTCTTTTAAAGTGTTCTTCAATAAGATCATTTAATGATTTCTTCATTTCAGCGTTATTTAAATCTGGTATAACAAATGTTTGTAAATCTTTTTCTGTTATTTTATAATGATCAAGAAATACTTGTTTAGATTCTGGATTTGTGTAACGATTTCCATCGAATTTAGTCGCAGTGTTTATAATACTTCGATTGACGATGTATAAATCGAACAAGATACCATTTAAATGTTTTATTGACTCGATTATTTGCTGCTTTACACTTTCATTATAATGTTGTGATAATGAAATAAGTAAATTTCTTAAATCATTAAACGTTTTATCGTATTCAGGTTTAAGAGCATCTAAAAAATGTTTAATAAATCTTACATCAACAGTATAGAAACTAATCTTCGTCCTGGTGTCTGTGTTAATAATAAATAATGCTTTATTCAACTTGGGGATTCTTTTACCGTCAAAATCGGTAAAGTAATATCTATCTTCGTTTGTAAATCCAAATCTTGTATTATTACTCCATGGTTGTTTTTTTCGATATTCTGGATCTTTAATGAATTTTTCTTCACTCGTTTTAAATTCTTCTATTTTTGGTTCTGAAACTCCATTATAAACAGGTGCGACTTCAGGCCATCCTAATACTGATCTAATCGAACTTTGATAAATATCTACAGAGTAATCAGGGGAATTTATTTCAATAACCGCAGATAGTGTTGGTTCGTAGACAGTAATTGCTATTTTGATTCTTTTCCTGTAATAGATTTAATTCTGCGTTGGAACTCATCATTAATCTGTTCTATTTGATAACTACCCGTTGGAATAGCTAACTACTTGCCAATCAGGAGTTCCATCAGGCTTATTCTTATTAGCGAATACTAATGAATTATTTGGCTGTAGTCCACCAAATGATTTTGATCTAATATTTGGCCAGCTATAATAAACCCGTAACTGTGCTAATGCTATTTCTTTTACTGGTATTGGGGTTGGAAAATTGACACTAAACTCAGGATTGGTCGAACTTAACGATATCATAGTAGTTTTTGACGGAGTTGTATTAGTGACGATCTGTTGAAGTAACTCCCTGTCTGTCATTATTATTATCATTATTATTTAATTCATTAAAATCATTAGCGATCACCTTAAAAGCGTCATCATAGGTTTTCATCATCATAGCAAATTCAGTATCGGATATTTCACCATCACTGACACACGAAGAAACGTACAAAGATAGTTTAGAACATGCATCTGCCACTGTATGTAATTTAATCATATAATCGTGCAATTTAGCATTTGTACAGGTATCTATCTTTTTGGCTATAATACCGAGAACTCCAGCAATAGTCGTTGATGCTGAAACAATGATGGTTATAACAGTAGGTGCTGTCATCGTCAATGTTGATAATAATAATCCTGTTCCAGCAATAACAGCAGAAACCGAGTAAACAACTACATCAATAACAACTATACGCCTTTTGTATTTTTTTTTTTCGTGTTATAATAGTCGATAAAATTATTTAGTTTAGTGAGACGCTCACATACCTGATTGCATCTGTAACGTTGAACGTCGATGCGAGACTGAGGTTGATCCATTATACTAACAACGTCATTTAATTAAGTTTCAGCTACGAATTCTAGGCACCACCAGTAACGTCTCGGAGGTATTTCCGTTGATATCAGCGTAAAGATTTCTTTGATGTTCTTGGTTAGCATCACCAATAGAGGATTACGATATTCATTCGGTGATAATGAAGTTGCCGCATTAATTTCCGAATCGTATATAGATAACCTGTATAACCCAGTTACTTCTACGGTATGTTCGAGTGTGTTATTTTGTGGTGTCCATGTTGATGATCCTGATGCTACTGTATATACGATATTTTTAATTTGTCCGTGTAGAATATTAATCAGATTAGTTTTTTGAACAATATTAGGTATTCCACTTACAATATCATTAAGTTTCACGTTAACGTCGGAGAGTTTTATGTCAACGGTTGGTGGATCACCAAAAAAATCTTTAATGGTTTTGTTTATATTTCTACGAAAATTTAAAAAAGTTTGTACGTGATTAGTAAAATTACCATTGAGCGTGGTCATTTCGTCATTGATTGTAGCTAGCGAAGTTGTTATAGGAATTTCCTTATCATCGACGTATTTCTTCGTTGCAGCATCAAAATCATATTCCGGTGTTCTAAGATTATTAATGCCATTATTATTCATATTAAGAAATGCACGCATTATACCGCCGTTGGCCAATACGTACTTAGATTCTTGATCGTCGACATATTTCCTTGTTGCGGCGTCTTCATCTGCGGTTGGGTTTACAAGACCTGAAATTTTATTTTGATTCATAATAATGCTACCTGTAAATGAATCACCAGCTTTCTTAATATAATCACTGACTGACGTACCGGAATCTTGTATTTTACCCTGATCAGTAAAAGTAACTATATTATTAACAACCGCGGTGGGAACTCGTATAAGTACATCTGGAAGTTGTATATTACTAGTTTTTAATCGTCCTTCCTTATCCTGAAAAACAACTACTTCGTTTTGATCCACACTGGTTATGTTTAATAAATCATCAATCTCATTTCTGAGCTGATCGAGAGTTGCGTATTTAGATAAATCAGCTTGCTGATGACCTTTACCACGAGAAGATCTTCCATAAATATCCACCATTATATTTACTAATGTCTGTTTAAATGTGACGTCGTAGTATATTCATGTACAACTTTGTGGGGTGGTTTTGTTGATTTTGATACAGCATCAAGTACGTTAAGTACTTCTCGACCACATATTGGTGGATCGGTTAATGTTTGTGTTGGTAACGTTGAATACCATATTGGAGTACTTTGATAGCCGCTAATATACTTTAAGAATTCTTTTGGTGGAGCTAGTCCATATGAATCAAAATAAATAATTCCACGTGGATCAATTGCATAAGCGACCCAATGCGTGCCTGGACCAGAGTTTTCATCGAGATTAATAATACCTGTTTCAATGTTATTTGGTTGTTTTGGTAATTGATCACGCATGAAAACTCCTCTAAAAATTTTTATTTTTAATTTTTTAGCAGCATCTAGTAAATCAAAATTGGACATAGGAGATATCAGTAAACTGTCCCTGGTAATCTTAGGCCTTTTCCGTACCATGAATGTGGAGTCCCTGGTAATCTTAGACCCCTTCCCTTTTTTTTGATTCCCTTTCCTGTTGCTTTCTTTAATGCCATTCCAGCAGCGGTTCCAACAGCACCTAATGCAGCTGCTTTTGCAACAGCTGGGGCTGCAGCGGCAATTAATGCTGGTATAGCAGCAAGAAGTGGAAATATACCACCCGTCTTAATTATATCTTTAATGGCACCCGCAGAAAGATTAAGTTTTATACCTTTATTTGATTTTTTGCTTCATTGAAATGCCCGAGCTGACGTTCTGTAAGAGATAATTTATTTGAACCGCTCATCTGATCTTTCTTTAGCAATATTTTTAATCCACAGTTATTTTTTGATGCTGATTGTATCCTTTTAATCTGACCAGGAGTCAGACTAACACTAACGTGATTATACGACATTATAATATTCATAAACGATCTAATTACATGTTTTCTACTGGAGCATCAACTACTCGCATTCGTCCACCAACACCTTCAAGTAACATCGATTTATCGCTGAGTATGACAGCAAATGCTCTGTAATTGGCAATAGCTCCTATTGTCACACGAGCTCGAAAATGTATATCGACTACTGACTGTCTGGCTAAATCTAAATGTTCGAGCGAAAAGTAATAAATTGGATATAGGGTTGTAAAATCCAATTGTGATATTTGTAAACCAGTATCAATGTTTTGATCACGACCCATGAACGTCATCAGACGGTGATATGCACGTGCTACATGATTTTGATCGAAATTCAGTAAAATATCCTCGGATGGTTCTTGATGTCCATTTATTCTTAAAGAAACTTCAGAAACATCAAGATTGTCAAATATCATAATACTACGTAGTTGATTATCCGCCCGTGCAGCATCTTGAAGCGCAATAAATATATGTCGTGGCGCAGAAACACCTTGCTGAGAAGCTATTTGCCATGTAAATAAACCATTAATATTACTCTGTATAGCATCTGTGGTCATTGTTAAGCACGATAATGCTGATTTACCACCTTGACTCATAAAAGAGATTAGACGTTCTTCTTTAGATACTGTTGGAGTCATCACCGGCATCCACAATGAAAGTTTTGTCAGAATTACTCTACCAGCATCACCAGCGGGTCGCCATAATGCATCGTTGTCGGTTGCTTTTCGTACAAGTACAACTGTATGCTTAGCTCCGAAAATGACTTTTCTGACATTTCTACAAAATCCAAATATATGTGATAGTGGAATCGCACATGAAAATGCTCTTCTTCCACCACGCAACATTGCTCGACGTGATCTAAATCCCAAGTTAAAATCTGGATCTACATTAATAATCATACTTTGTACATCCGCATCGGCGTTTCTAGCAAAATTTCTTGGTCGTCCTATTTCATATTGTTGATACTCTGGAGAATTAGAAGTATCTTTTACAAACATCATTGACGGACCAGCCGATCTTGAATAATCGTCGCTGTATCTTGCAAGGCCAAGTATTGTCGTTGCAACGTCAACGTCTTTCTGAATTGATTCAATATTTTTACCATCAATCATGTACGTAGCACTATCAAATAACGCCATAATACCATTATTAACAAAACCGACACTAACATCGTCTCCATATGCTACTGGTGCTGCAGGATTAGCGATATTTAAAATTTCACCTTCTACTTCAATAAAAGCCTCAGCGGGTAAGAAATACCTACTTGTATCCTGAACTTGCAGTTCAATTCGTCCACGCTGATCTGGAATTCGAGTGTCATAAGAATAATATTGATAATCACGCACAGACTCATCTTTAAGTACTGGTGCGTCCATGTCAAATGCTGGATCAGATATGCGCTTGAACATCTTTATTATAATTATTATCGTCTAAAACGAAGACCACTTCGGGAAGTGAGACCACTTCCTGCTATCAGACTAGCGGTTATATTTTTTCTTTTTCTGACATTGGTACATCAGCCAACTCTGATAGCTTTTGATTAGCAACTTGATTTATTATTTTACTGACATTTGCAGGCATTACTTCAGTACTAGGTAATTTTACAGGTTGAGGTTTTCGTCGTATTAATCGTGCTAACCTATCTTTAATCGCTGAAAATGCTTTACCAGCAGAGATTACCCATAGCACCAATACCTTTTTCACGAACAACATCAATAGCTTTCATTCCCAGTTGTTTTGCGATCGGTATTGCTTTTGGGGCTATCCTTCTAAATAGACCCTGAACAACATCACCTAGTCCATCTCCGTAGGTTGTTTTGTATACTGGTAATCGTGAATTTATTACCCTGACCATAGTTGGTCCACGGTGAGTACTATATACGATCATTTTATTATAGTAATTGTATTTAATTACGTACTTAGTCGCTGTAGTAATCATCGGCAATTTCATTAATAAGAGACTGATAAACATCAACGTCCATGATACCGCCTGTAAATAACCGTCTGCAAATATCGGCTGCTTCATTAATTATTTCTGGAGAATTATTACCAGCTCGTTTTCCTCCGATGAGGATTTCTAGTCGATCAACGTCAGAGATAACGTTATTAGGACATAGAGTAAAATCACCTCCAGTAGAGAAACCACTTCCTTTCTTCTTAGAATATTCCTCTTCCATCATTTTTTGTCTTTTTATTTCTTTCTCTCTATCTCTCATTTTTTCCCATTTTTTATTGAATTCACTCATTTTATTAATTAAATTTTTTTCTTCTTCTGAATCTGGAATTAAAGTAATTTTTCTTAATTTACTCAATTCCATTTTTTTCCATGTAGATTGAAACAATGGGCGTTTAGATATTTGTGTCCATTCTTCTTCTAATTGTTGTCTTATCCTACTTACTTCTCTCTCTTCCCTATCTCTCTGCACTTCTAACGCCCTAGCTGCTTCTATTTCTGTACGCGGTGGTGATAGTGGTAATCCTAATGTTCCAAGTTGTTGTAATGATTGTTGTTCTTCAAGAATTCTCTCTGAGACTGGCGGCAGATATTCTGATTTATCTACTTTTTTTCGTACTCTTCTTGCTGTTCCCTTTGTCATTGGTGGTTGTCGTGGTCTTGGTTGTTGTGGTGGTGGTAATGATAATGATGATTGTTGTGGTAGTGGTGGAGATGGTGGTGGAGTTTGTACACGTGGTGGCGATGATGACTGTTGTTCTTCATAAAATCTTTCTCTTTCTTCTTTTTCTAGTTCTACTTCTTTTAATTCTTGTTCCAATATTATTCTCTGTTCACTATCCTCGATACCTTTACGAATAAAGTCCTTTTCATGTTCTTTAACATCATCCTCAAATTTTTTAAAATTATCTCGATATTTACTAGTAATTTTGGTTATTTTGTTAACGGTTCGAAATATAAAAGAAACCCATTTATTTCTTGGAATATCAGGAGTATTCGGATCTAAAAAAAGATCACGATAAGCATATCCTGTAGCAGCGATTCCAATAGGATCATAACTAGCGTAAATAAGACCCCGTGCGGAAAGTTTGGTTACTTGCTTTTTTTCATATTTTTTTTCTTGATGTTTTTGGTTTATCAAAGAGAGCATTCAAATCACCTTCAATTAATTCTGGTATATCCCTCGGTGGCTGAGCAGCAGCTATATTAACTGGAAGTTCACGTAAAAGTCTTTTTGTCTGTTTTGTTCTCTCTGCTATTTTTCCAGTTGCTTCAGCAGTTTTCTCTAAAACAGGAAGAAGAGGTTTAGTTGTCTCTGTAATTGGTTTAAATAATTGTTTTGTATCCTCTTCAAATTCAACATGAGATTCTTGTCGTTCTTGTAATTGTTGTCGGACAGCATCACGAACAGGTAAATATTTCCTGATTGCTTCTAGTCGCTCTCGTGCTAATCTAGCTGAATGAGGTTCTCCGATGAACACCATATTAATAATATTTATAATAATTGTTTAAATTACAGCAGCAGGCAGGGTGAATGACAAAAATTGAGTGACCCGGCGAGTAAACTAAACGCATTATAACATAAAAAATAAAAAATCAAAAATAAAATAACAAAAATGAGCTAACCCAAACGATTTATTATTCGTTTTTCAAACTATACGGTAATAATAAAAGTTAGGAGGTTCGGTTTAGCGTTATTGACCTTACTTTTCAGCCCCTGTAGGAACCTTTATTTTTGTAAAATAAGGTCTCGTACAAAGTTGTAGGGTTCACCCTGCCTGCTGCTAAAGTTTTGGACACTTTCAACGATCTTTGTGGCTTAATGATAAATTTTAATTCATTGTATGTAACTCCATGTTTGCCTTCTGTTCATTATACTAAATTATTAGTGCCTGAGTAAAACAAAATTAAATTTCCGAAGATAAAGTAAATCCCCAGTAAGCAAGTGAGGTAAATATAGGATTAATGTGAAATAATTCTTGACACAGAATTTATTAATATTTCTCTGAATCAAAAGACTGCAGAAAAACAGAGACCTCGTGTAATTATTTCCAAGTAAAACAAAAACAAATAAGTAATCAAACACGTGTGAAACTGAACTAAGTTTGAAAGCTTCAACTAAATAAATATCCGTGGATTTTAACATTTGGTAACTTAACATTTCAATTAAGCTTCCGTTAAAGTATACAAGGTCATGTAGAATTCATATAACATTATCCCTTAATTATGTTCCTATTATTAATAATTATCATTATTGTTATTATTATCCATTTATATATAGCCGTTACTTCACTAACATGTAGATTCGTTTTAGCATTGATCGTTCGTGCAATTACCTTTGTAATTTTGTATGCCAATATCTATCTATCTATCTATCTATCACAAAGGAAAAACAGCAACATAGAAATAGTTTATTCTGATGAAATGAAAATTTCGTATGCTATTATATTACAATACTTCATCTTGGCGATCCAGAGATGCTCACTTTCACATGGTAATACCTATAATGAAACATTGAACAGCTTTAAACAGTTTGAAATACGTATGAAATATCTTTCTGATGATACTGGTGGTTACATTTGTACTTTAAGTACGAAACGAATATAGCATTGGATACGAAACGACCAGCACATTGGGTACGAAACAATCATTGCTTTGGGTACGAAACGACTCATTTGGGTACAAAATGACTTGGGTACGAAACGACTTGGGTACGGAATGACAAGGTACGATGTTTTAATACGCTGATTCCTCCTCTTCATCTGACTCTCGTGATCTTTCTTTGCTCCGCGCGCTGCCAATTGCAATTCCCAGAAGTGCCAAGGCTGACGCTCCAACAGCCGCCCATGTCAGGGCCTTCTCAACCTAGGTCAAAACAATATAAACATGGAGTAATTAAGGTATGATCGTAACACTGAAAACTTCAGAATAAGTAATGTATAAATTTCATTATGATTATTCCTGCTTTGTTTCTTTACCCATCAATTAAAAATAACCTTCAATACTGGACTATGGTCCAACCCAATGAACACATAGACTCAAAGCAATTTTGCATGGTGAGACCAAACAAAAATATGTATTTTAACGTTTGTGTATATAGACAGCATCGAGACTAACAATTGTAACTGATATACATATACTGTACTTCGTTTGGGTGAAAGTTACTCCTTTTCTTTTAAGTGTCTTGAATTGCAGTTGGACACATGCAGACGCTTCTGCATTGAAATTTCTTATTATCCTAAATAAAAATTAGTAACATTGAGGTAGTTTTGGTCTATAATATATAGTGTAAAACATATATCTATCTGTCTAAATATAGTGGGATTTAGCTTAATGCCTCTGTGATATTGGAAAGAGAAAGTGATCTAGATGTTATACACATAGCATGTAGGTACGACATTTCGCATGTACATATTCAGTGTTAAGGATTAATATCGAATAGTCTCACTGACATTTTTGAGATCGGTAACCAACCATTCAAGTAAACAAACAAGTGTACTAACATGCAAAGAAGTATGATCCGTCCCTCGTGTTTTTGTGTGGAAACGCGTTTGTTATTAGTATGATTATCTTGAAAGTACTTCATGCAAAGCAAATGGAACTTCTTTGGGGTTCATTCTTTTACTGCTTTCCTAAGAAAGCTTTGCAATTACTCGACAATTGCTCCTTGAATATAATATAGTGGAATGCCACTATACTCAACACTAAAAGAATATGTTACAGTGGATTTCAAAGTAGCAATCCTGCATCAAGACGTGCTAAAAGAAATAGAGCTGCATGGCATTGCAAATCCACGCACCTAGGATCTCAAATAAAAGATCTCCATGAATAACACTGCATATTTTCCACACAATTAGAACTAAACATGAAACGCTCTGGAATAAGATTTAAATAGAGAAAATATGAGTCTTTGGGGAATAAAATACACTATTGGGACAAATGTTAGCGGATTCAATGAGTTTCTAGCTAAGATAGAAACAAAAAGAGTATTTATTGTACATACTCTACCTGATCACTCTTTTCCTTTCCATAACGACACCAACTGGCAAAATGCTCACAATTGCACCACATAACGTTGTATCCTATTTCTCCTAGCTTTGACATTGCTCTCTGTACAATTTCTTCTTTCCCTAGTGGCCTACAAAAGAATAGGGTCCCAACATTAAAAAAGTCCCACACATACTGTATATAATATTTAGCTCTTGCTTGCATACCAATTTCTTGGGACGGAGGCGCGAATCAAACGTGGCACCTTGCACGATAAATCTGAGTACGTCTATTGGCAAAACGGATACACAAGGATTATTTGCAGTGTATCGCCTCTTTCTGAGGTGAAATCAGACGAATCATGTTATATACGTGTTATATATATATATATATATATATATATATATATATATATATATATATATATATATATATATATATATATATATATATATATATATATATATAAAGTATCAAAATATATCTGAACTAGTACAGAGAGAATTTTTAATGAGGTAAATTAATTATATTAAAAATGACAGATGAGAAGTTATTTAAAGGCGGGAAAGAAAATGCGTAGAGGAGGTGATGACAGGAGGATAGTTGCTCACCGCATTTTTTTATCTTTGTTTATGTTGATTTTAGCTTTGCTACCAAGAACTACTTTCCAGAAATTTTCTACCTTGACATAGGCCTTGTTGAATCTCTGTCCACAGATTGTGAATAAGTTACCAGAGTCGAAATTACCATTAATACCATCATTGTCGTCCCCAGTTAAATGGACAACCTTCTCATCTCCTGAAACAGTGCAAAATGATAACTGAACCTTTACAATGCAGGGCATAATTGGAAATAAAGATGTACTCTGTTTACTGAACTCTATATTAAGCTTGTTTGTTTAAAAGCAGATACATTCAGTTTACAGATAAAGTAGATAATGAGTCAAAAAGATACATATATTCGACTGAAAAACTTTGTGCAAGATATCTAGATATCTAATAAAATAACCAGCTCATCTAGGTATAAAACTAAAGATCTATTTGTAAAGCAATAGTCCCAACTGAGCATGAAATCTTGAGATTTGCCAGTCATAAAGACAGTTTGCCATAAAAGAAAAAACTATGGTTCGGTGTGATAGTTATCAATATATGAAGGATTGCATAAATTTACAATCAGCGTCCATATTAGATGGCGAGAAGCGTCATATATGAAACTCAAAAGCTCTTAATCCAGGATGATTTCTATAAAGTGTGGTCAACTTCTCTTGACTAGTATTTCTGAAGATTTGCTTCTAGATTTAGCGATGTGACAAAAGATAATAGCAAATCATTATTTGTAGTTTGAGAAGTCGATTAGAGATTGATTCTAGTGTACGTAAGGACGGCCGTACTTGATGTCAAGCAGCATAATTTTGTATACAGCTGGAAAGTCTTAATCTAAAGATGATCCTTTCTATCAGTTGCGGTCATTGTTTAATGGTTGGTGAGAAGAATTCATTTAAATGTTTCATGTTTTAGAACCTGTGTCAGCATTGCCCATACGCAATGGCGGGTCTGCATCATTTGCAAAAATTTTGAATGTCCTTGTGACAGAATACTTCCCACTACATTTGAGTGACATTAGGTCAGTGGATTTTGTATCAAAAATTAAAGTAGCATTTGTTGACGGACGAGACATAATTCAAATAAGAGTCATCAATCAATCGCAAGACCATACCATAAACTCGGTAGGTCATATGGTCGGGTGAGCTTAAAGCTAAAGCCGTAACGTGTTTGTTTTTGTAATCCGTCCATGTATATGATATGATGACTAATGTAGAAATTCTTTATGGAGAGCATTACGTAACACAAATATTACCCTGATGCATGAGAAGTTTATAAAAGCATCGTCATACTACAGTTTAGGTAATTTAATATGTGCATTGTATGACTTAAGTGCAACTGAAAGTTGTAGAAAACAAAAACAAGAAGAATAATACAAAGAGATTGGAAGATTGATGCTGAAAAGAAGATTTATGCACCTATACAGTAAAAATATTAATTCACCAAATTAAAAGGCTGATGGTACATTTTTTCATAACGTCGTGACATTCTAAGTGGGTTGTCTGAATAAGCAGGCTAAATTTCATTAGCATATCTTAATTGGTTCTTGCTTATTTGTACTAACATGGTTTTTGTCCAAAGAGTGAAAGTCTCAGAGTTAAAATGTTTTGAAGTAAATCAAAAACATTCCTTTAACGACCTGGTAATGAAACTAGTCATCTGCATATGTAAAAAAGATGCCTTCCACCTCGATTGCTTGTGCGAAAAATATACTAACATGGTGGCAGAAGATTTTAAAGAAAAATAAATCAATAAAAGTAATTAATTTTGTGTTATGGTCTGAAAATGTAAATAATTCGTATTAATAAACAGACACACATGCATGGCAAGTTGTATTTTTCTACGTTGAGGTGCTTTTGAATTGGCTTGCTGATAAAGCTTTTTGGGACAGATGGAGGGACCAGGGAGGAACAGAATCTCCAAATGCAAACATCGGCAACATTAAATGTGAACTGCAAATTTGGTATTGGATTACATCCTACAGCATAAACAAATATAGCATTTCATTCACCATTGTTCTTCATTGTCGGGAACTTACCAATATAGACAGCCCAATGTGAATAGTAACCTCGAGGGAATTCGATAGTGTCACCAATATTTAATTCCTCTAATACCTTTGCATTATGGGCCACAATTTCTTTGTCAGACATGATGATGTTTCAGCTATGTACAGCAATCAGTCTAGCAGTGAATCAATGTTTGCACAGGACTAACACCATGTGATTGAAATGAACTTTGTTTGGCAATGATCAGTGTTTCCTGCTTAGGCAAGCAATTCCTAGCCTTGGAAGCTGTTGAAGAGAAGATATTGAATACGTTATCAAGGCAAAAGGCAACAGCAACAACAAAACAGCAGCAAAAGCAAAGAAAACAAAGGATATCAATTGGAACCAAAATGTTATATGCTATATTGAAATTTCTATCAACAGTCTGCTCTTATATAAGAGGTTCCTTCTCGAGCAAATGGTTCTTCATACAAGTTGGTCTATATAGATATAACAATTTGGCACTACGCCTTGCACAAATTTCGGAGAGCATTCTACTTTTCGTAATACTCCTTTATTTTTCGTAAAGTAAATTAAAGTTTTGTTCCTTAAGTCCTTCAGTATCCACAATGTGTAATCAATCTAAGAACACACTCAGCTGCCTTCTCCAGACCCTCGTCTCTCTTTGGAGTCAGATATAGACTGTAATCTGCTCCGATCAGTGGCTCACTTAGACGACAATTATCAGCTTGTATTAAATCCTTAAAGATACAGCAGTAGATAATGCTAATTAATAACTGGAAATAATTGGCTGCAAGTACTTTACTCCCAAAACTCATCTTTTGAAAATGATTCCTCCTCCATGTTGCCAAACTTTTTAACCGCATCTTTCCAATTTACCTTGCATTTCTTTCTTGTTCGTTCACTCTTTCCTCTGTATAGTAATAAGCACTTTCACACAATCCTCTTAAACCGAAAAAGTGCACTGGACAAGAAGTTGTTTGTGTTCTATGACGTCATCAAAACATTATGTAAGTGACGTAATCAAATGATGAAAGCATTGGCACATTTTCATTACGTGGCATTTAAAACATTTGCAACGTTCTAGAAATTCTCAAATCCAAATTTTTCCGATATTAGCCTTACAGAATACAGGTTAAACTTGTGAGACACTTTCAGCCTCGTTATTTTCCATTCACAGAACTTTATTATAGATCAAAAACGTCAAAACAAGCTAACGGCATAGCATTTCCAATACTAATGTTGCTGAAATTCTGCCCCCCCCCACGTAGTTTTGGGACCCTCACCCAATTTTGATAACAAATTCTTTAATGGGAATTTTGGGTCCCCCACTGGGCCTCCTCCCCACCCACTGGTTGCGGGGTCGCTTTGGTGGTTGCTACGCCACTATTACCATGGGAGGGAAGTTAACAGTGCAGATCATTTTTTTAGTTTAAACTCTCATGACATAAATATATATATATATATATATATATATATATATATATATATATATATATATATATATATATATATAACGATTTAACATTTATAATTGGATTGAATGACTTCCATTACCTTTATCGAGTACTTCGTTTTGACATATTGTCAGATCTCTTATTGTTTAAGTATTTAAACATATGATTCCATCTCGTCATGACATCTACATCGCCAGTACTTCGAATGCACTGCACCAGAGGCATCGAAGATACTTTCCCGTATTAAATGTGGACTTTTTATCGTCTTATTTAGTCCGAGTTTCCTCTTATCTTTCCCACCCCGTGTTAATTATGCATGCGCGCGCGCGAGAGAGAGATTATATAGTCCCTTTCAAATAAAATAAAAATAATACGAATCTGTTACGCACAAGATGCATAAAAATGTCTAAAGACACATTTGTTTTATAGTGTTCAACGCGAGTGCTTAGATGAATAGAGGCGTTTAATTGCCGTTTCATAAAGAAGTAGTTTGACAGAGTATAGCTATATATTCCTCGGAACATGAAAATATATCGGTCATTAACACCATTACAGTCATAAACTAATGAAAATATTTTAACGCGATTTCAATATCATAGATAAAGAACTATATTAAATGTCAATCAATCTTCTTTTAATGAACAAGAAACAAACATTTGATAGGAAGAGAAAATTAATCTTGTAAGTGCAACTTTCATAGTTTTTTACCACATTTTTAGGTGACTTCAGTTACTTCCTACTTCTTTAACAAATGTGCTATTTCGGCCATTGATGAAGTTTCATATCTTAAGAGAAAAAATTTTTGATTTACGCCGTGGACTTCGTTTTATTTGTTCAAATAAATAATAAACTGCAATATAAAATGCTTAAAATTAAGCGTTAGTTGTGATTGTCGTATTTACATAAAACAGTAAAGTTAATCTGTACATACATTAAATGTTATGTCTAGGCTCGTATTCACATTTATTTTTTTTACCATACAATTTAATATACCACACACATGATCCATTGCAATTAATATTTGCAAATTTCATTCTATTTTAATGATAGTAATACTAAATAACTTGGAAACGTGGAAAACGCGTCATATGGACATGTTGGTTAGACAGGGAAAAAAATCTAATCTGCCAGATTAGATGTAAAATTGTGGGAATTATATATCATAGTAGATGGTTTTTATTTTTGCATGATTGATCGATTAGAAAAATTGGGATGGTTAACGTATCACAACCACAATAAATGAACAAAATGCTAATGTAAGACATTATGGCTTTACAATAGGTGTGACGTAACGTGACAAATATGTTGAACATTCTTATATATTTCAACCTCAAAAATATTTGGACTTCAAAACAGTCGTTATCTTGCATTACAGTTTGTGTCCTATATGTCCTTGCCGTATTCACGTACACATACACACACATGCACACGCACACACACACACACGCACATACACACACACGCGCGCGCGTGCGCGCACACACACACACACACGGACACACATGCACACGCACACACACACGTGCGCGCGCACACACACACACACACACACACACACACACACACACACACACAAAGGGAAAAACTGTAATGTTGTAGCTCTGCTCAGCTTCCCACTTCCTACTGCTAACTAGAGTGCTTTTGCATGCTTTTATTCTAATAACAAGGGGCTCAAGTGGGCTTAATATTACTTGCCTGGTTGACATATAAAACTCAGTGCAAGAGCATATGGTAGAAACTTCTGGATGTGTAGCGCGATAATGTTATGAAATAAATAGAAGCAAGCATTCTATTTGGTTTGCTTCTCCTTCAATATTTGACGGCACAACAACATTATTTTATGGACATTGCAAGACCTTTGTTCCAGGATGCTTTCTATTAAATTTTGGTAAAAGTTATTTTCTGCAGGTTTATGAAATAAAATGATTTCATTGTTTCACTAGTTTTGGCAATGACAGCCATAGATGATAGTAGATTGGCATCATGAAAATTAATTTTAAAGACCTGTATTGTGCCAAATTTGACTCTGTACAGTACCTTTACGGGGGAAAGATTTTACAGTTTTTAATTTTTTTAATAACAACGGACAAATCTGACGGTGATTTGAAAATTTTAATGTCAGATTCCTTTATGTGAAATTTGTTATAACCTTTTTGTTTTTTAGAAATGGTAAATTTTTGTAGTTTTATAAGTGGTTGTCATCTTTGATTACACAGCTTCATCAGATGTACAAACTTGAAACCATTTATGCCAGCATAATGTAACTTCGATTTCCTCAAATTACGTTGATCACTCTATTAAAGAATGGAAGTCGTTTCACAGTTTGTCTTCTTGTAGACAAGGCATGCTAATTTCATGTTGGATAGGTATTATAGTCATGCAAAATTGTTTTCTGTCAAACTTTGTTGCAATTTTGTTTAGCGATATTCAAGTGATGTATATAATGTATATAATGGTGTTTCAGTCTCTAATATTCTATTGCCGATCGACATCGTTGGTGTGAAGGTGGGATATACTAGAAGGCTCTCTTTGATATTTGGTCATATTCGATAAAACGTTTATTAAAAATAATTTTTAATAAGATTGTATAGTTTTAGTGACAGTATCCGTGTTTAATGACAGGCCAAATTATTCGTCACAGATCTCAGAGACCTTCATGCCAAGCTTGTTTCCTATCAATTCAGTTCAATTCTTTTTTTGAAAAGTCGTTTAAATGTTTTGTTTTGGGGGTTTTTTTGTATTTAGTGACAGTGTCGATATTTGATGTCTTATCAGAATCAACTGAATAAATTTGAACGGCTTCATACAAGGACAGTTACTTTCTAATTTGACATGTTCTATTGAGCGATGTTTTAAACTTTTACATTTTTAGCTCCGGCGACCGTCATGGATGACTGATCGACATCAAGTGTGCAACTTTGAAAGGCCTTTGTGCCAGAATGCTTACTGGTAGTCCATGTTTAGGTTGGTCGAGCGGTTTTTGAAAGATAAATACACAGCAGACGAAGGGCCATGCAATAGGCTGACTTGGCCAAACCGCCAGATAAGGATTCGTGGTCGGTAAGATACGTTCAGTAGAAATTTCTTCCCATGCTATTGGTTGCTTATGTTAGGAAAACGGACGTTTAAAGCGTCTCTATATTATCCTTATTATTACACGGCGTATTATCAAAATGTGTACAACTTTAAAACCATTCTTGTAAGGCTCGTGTGGGCTAAAATTTGTAAAGATCTGCTGAGCGGTTTTTGAGACGTTCTCTAAAAGATTTGTCGTTTTAGTAACGGTGTGTGTGTGTGTGTGTGATTTGGAATTTTGACGTAGCTTTGACAATTTTTCAGTCATATCGCTACGATGTATGCAGTGTGGCAGTTTATAGTGATGTCTAGCGCTGGGGCATCATGCCGCAGACCTGTAGCATATGTCCCACCCAGTCACATTATCCTGACACCAGGCCGACCATTCCTAACACTAACCTCTTAATGTTGAGCGCCAAGCGAGGCAGTTGTTAGTACCATTTTTGTAAGTCTTTTGTATGACTCGACCAGGGATCGAACCCACTACCTCCCGCATCCGAGGCGGACGCTCTAACCACTAGGTCACTGGAGCGGTCTCTCAAACTGTGCAAGTGCTGATCCAATATGTATGCAGTTATATACTCTATAATACTTACAATTCTTTAACGTTACAGGCATATGTGGATTTTTTTTAAAAAAAAATCCTCATTGGTTGTTTGAATATATGCTTATGTTCATAACAGATAAAAGCAATATTCTCATTTATTACGCTGGATCTTACTGTATACTCTGGCGTTAGACGCAGATTTTGCCTGTGTTTCCATACCTAAAATTTCTATATTGTATAACCAGCCCAGAATTAATTTTACCACTTAAAATATTCAAGAATAGTCAGCTGATAAAGTATTGAGAATCATTTTATTGATATAAATTTTAAACTATTGTGTGTAATTTCAAAACATGCCTACACATAGATTTTAATTTTTAACATAAACAGTCATGGTGGTGGTGGTAGTGGTGGTGGTGGTGGTGGTGGTGGTGGTGGTGGTGGTGGTGTGTGTGTGTGTGTGTGTGTGGGTGTGTGTGTGTGTGCTTACAGTGTGTCCGGAGAAAATGGTCCAATTCGCCCCTCAGGCTAATGGGGGAGTAATGAAAGTGGCTGCGAGGAGTTGGCAATTCACAGTACTTACTTCCGTGCAATTATAGTAGATGTCAGGGCCGGCTTAAGGGGAGGGCGGTCAGGGGCCACGTGCCCCGGCCTCCACTAGTCATGCCCCCTCCTTCTGTTGCCTTGGATACAGTTACATGTGTTTAAATAAACCATATATAGGTCTAAACCGTCAAATACTTAGCCTAGTATAGCTATAATAATTATACGCATATAACGACAGTCTACGGACTGCTTCCAGAGTGTATTTGTTGATTTATGTGGCCACCCCAATTTTAAATGCACACCACTCCATCCATTCTAAATCGGGCCCTGTTCAAAGTTGACAATAATAATTTGGACAAGATGTGTGATAATGAATTCCCAGATGAAGCTGGTGTGCAAAGTGACACCTAACATGAGAGAGAGAGAGAGAGAGCTATCATGTACTTTGCTGCTGGAATCTTGTGTGGAAAGTATTTAAAAATCTTGACACATTAGGATGGGCTCAGGCAGTGATGTCCATATTCGAGACGTGGTTATAAATGTCCCCTTGTTCGGAGAAAATGGAAATTGTCAACATTACCTTTGTTTAATTAGACAATTATTAAGGCGCCTACCTGGTCGCTTTCATAAAACTGGATGATTAATACTGTGAACCAGCTACTCTTAGCAGTCAACACAGACTGAAATTTAAGGGATGATAACTACATCATTTTATATTAAGTGAGTTGAATTCTAAAAGCAAAGACCTAAAAAAATAAACAAATTTTAGGGATAAAAGAAAAGGACCTGTTTATCTCATTCCCACCTGCAAACTCCGATAACTCAGAGAAAAGTATATCATATAAACTACCAACACCATATAAAAAACTATTTCAACTTCAGACTTCAAAATATGGTCCCCAGAATGTTTGTTTCTGGCTTAATTTTTGGAAGGCGTATAAGTGGTGGAACGTTCATTTTGTCAATAATATTATCGAGGATTGAAATTCGCTTAGTAAATCTGAATATAAAACTTAATAAATATTTGCAATTTGAAGGTCCGCGTATCATAGGGAGCACTATTGCCCTTTACTGAGATTTAGAATAATTACATCTTGTTACAATGTTGTACAGACTTTTTCATCAATGGGGCACAACCATGAATCGTATTTATGTTTCATTTAAAATATTCTTGCGACTTTTCAGATATAAAAGTCAAAAGAAAACAGAACAGTGTCGTTTAGAATTTTCTTCTTAAAAATATCCAATGATTATTATGTATCTAGACTAACCCGCGTGCTAGAAAGAACTGAATCTCCGTGGGTGTTTTTTTTTTTCTAAATAAAACTGCGCAAATTATCGCCTTAAAGATAATGCATCAATACTTTTCTTTGTAATGAAATAATAAAAAAGTTTGAAAGTACTGTAAATTAATTAGCTTTCTGTATAATCTAACATAATTAACTGAAATACTATACCGAATCCTTTAAACTGTGTTAAAGGAGATGACCACTCTGAGAGAAATTATTGACTCGTCTTAGTATTACAATTAGGGTTATGTCCCTTGGAATAGCTTAGTGGCACAAACGTCAACACAGCGGTGTCGCACATATAAAATACAGCGTAGTATCTCAATATCATGGTTGAAGAGTTAGAAATTTAGAAACAAAAATAAACTAAATATGTTTTATATACAACTAAACTGAACTATTAACATCTGTATGAATCTATATTCCTTAAAGATGGTGATCATACGTAGACGTGACGTGGGAAGGTCCCATTTCCATTATGCAAACATGGTCGATATAGCAATAGGAAAATACCTGATAGAAATGTAATTGGAAATAGCATACAAGTGTATTTTGTGAGTCATTATGTGATTTGTACAAAGAGATCGTGGTGTGACTTGCACGGAAAAGCTGGAAATCTTATCTCTTCCGCTTTCATTTTCTCTTGGGCGATGCTGGCGGGCATGTAGCCACATTGTCTCTGTTTTTCGCTGTTAATTTATAACATCTATGTGGTGAGAACGTGTATAGAAAAATATACAGTCAAACCAACTTAAACCTCCACAAAAGTAGTTTATATAAAACAAACTACTAGTTCGCGGATGTATCTGTCAATTACGTTTTCAACATGTCTTACAGGTCATTAACAGTAGAGCTGGAACCAAACAATTTTGATTCAACGGCCATATTTAAAATGCTGTAGTTTGATTCATGAATATATATTGATGTATATGGTTTTCGTGTTGAGAAAAGAATATAGTATTTAAGTACTCACCTACTCAAATTTTCACTTTTCTTTGGCAAGGATCTCTTGTTTCGTTGCCGTGTAAATTTCAGTCTAAATTTGGAATGAAATACTTGTATTTGATGTATATCTAAACGGGAAGAAATATATACTATCCTGTTCCCATTTTATTTCAATATAGATTTACATGATCAGACCGCATTTAACTGCTTCCACCTGTACAATTTTGTGACGTCTATGGAATGCTGTCACGGCCATAATTTGTACACACTTCTCGATTTCGAGACCTGATTACTCGAGCTGGAGAGATCTATTCAAAAGATAATTATAAATCGCAAGATCTCTGCAATGATCGAAATCGAGAACTTCTTTACGTGCGAATCTTGCGAGTCTTCCATCACGCAAAAATAGAAACTTCACCTTCGCGTCATCGAACTATCTGGCAAGCCAAGTGATGAATATTGCAAGTACATTTCTTGTTCTCTCAGCTCGATTGGGCGCACTCGAAAATTTAATATGCGCTGTTGAGACAACCAAATGGTAAAATGTTCGAATCAAGTCATCACTTATCCAGGACCAATGAGTGAGCCTCTTGAAGACTGAGACAGTAAAACAAAATATTTATATCACATGAGTTCCCTCATCATCTCATATTGGAAGGACGGGACACTTTTTCCGAAGCTCGAATACGCGATCTCGAGCATCAAATACGAGAAAGAGAGAGAGAGCGAGAGAGATCGAGATCTTGTGATCAAAACCAACTTTTCGGTTTGCTGTCTCAAGATTGTTTATCAAACCAGGGGAGTGAGCATTTGTTTTGTCTAGATAAGTGAATGTGTGACTCAAACGGAATTTCCGAAATAACCTCTAGATATCGCGAATACAAACTTTCACTACAGAGATTCTATCAAAGAGAAGGCGAAATGTACTCACATTATCTAACTTTCACCTTGACAGTTAGTGGGATCACTCGACGTGTAAGTGGAGAACTCGAAGGCGCGTAACGAAGCGCTCGATTACGTGAGTTACATAGATCATGTCCTTTGAGTTTGCGTAATCAAGTTTGGGAAATGTTTCCGGATTATGGCAGCGATAACTTGCCATAGATATCAGCCTTGCTGACACGTCAGAAAGCTTACTGGTAGAGAACGTATTTTTTCATGTTTTAAAATGAATTATGAGTATTAGCCGTATCACGTGGGTACCTGGTAGCTGATTATGCAACATCATCAATCCCACTAATCAGTAGCTCAGATGTTCGTTTTAACCTGGACCTTATTTCACAGGGGCAAGCTATAATTGTGTAGTATAAGATGTACATGTACTGTCCAAATCATTTGTTAATTATAGTTGTACACGTACTCTCAAATCCAGCCAGACAAAAGCCTTGGTTAATTAGATGTACATGTACTTCTAAATTCACCCGTTCATTGGATGTATAAGATACTGTTGGTTTTTACAAGGACTGTATGTTTGTATCAGGTTTTTCTGTATTTGTTTTTACCTGTCCGCGCGGGGCCCGAGTGGCCGATTGGTCTAAAGCGCTTACCGTTAGGGATCACTGCAATCTCTACTCTGTCTGAGTGGGTTCGTTTCTCAGGCTCGGCCAATGTGGGTATGTGAGAAGCTTGCCAGTAGCTTCTCGTGGGTCGGTGGTTCTTTCCGGGGTTTTTCCCGCTTTTTTCCTCCACCTTTTATACTGGCCGCCATGTATAGACTATCTTGTGCTGAAGAATGGATTTAAACCCTGTAACAAAAACAACAACAACCTGTCCACGCTGCTTGTACTGTATCATAGCCATGGGTGTATGCTTGCTGTCCTTGCTCCAATGGTTAAGCATAAACATGGTTTTATTACAGCCCGCGGGTATGGTTGATATCCTTTGTAAATTTGACATATCTCCTCGATAGCTATCATTGAATACCTTTGTAAGGTGGCGGATATTTTCAATAGGTATTTGTCTAATACCTTTCATGTCAGCAAATAACCTACAAATCCTCTGTTTGTCAATTTTACCTGTGCAATTTATACATATATTTGAATATACGGGTAATACGTAACATTGAGACAGCAATTACAAATAAAAGAAATCCACTGGCATAAAAGAAAACGAAATCTGGTGTTGTTGGTTATGGGGTTTAACACCATTTCTCAGCGAAGGATAGGCTATACATGGCGGCCAGAATAACTGGTAGAGGGCGAACCCGGAAGATCCTGGTAAGGACCACCGACCCACAGGATGTTACTGGCAGCTTTTTCAAATACCAATATTGCCCGAGCCCAAGACTCGAACCAATGCAGGCACAGGTGACACGGCGGTGATCGGTGAAGGTGAGCGCTTTAATCCACTGGGGCAAACCGGGCCACACGAAATCTGTCACAAGACTCATGCGCAATTTAAAATTTCGTGTTTACATTGCTACCCTCGAACAGTGTAACTGAAAACTGCTCTCTCTCTTTGTATATATATATATATATATATATATATATATATATATATATATATATATATATATATATATATATATATATATATATATATATATACACACACACACACCCCAGCCACTGTGATGGCTAAAGGAGATTCTCATAAATTTACACGTAGTTTTTAATTTTAATGATGAATGCTTATATAAAAAAGCTTATATGGTTTTGTTTCCCAATATCTTAATGAGAGAAATATACAATATTTGTTGGTATATCTCATGAGCGTTCCGTCCTTTACTTAAGTACAACTACTATTTTTTGTCATTAACCTATAAGTATTCGTTAAAACTTAGCAGATACGCAGGGGCAAAAGAAGTGTTTCGAGTTATTTATAACTATCACGTCATAAATAAATTCTCCCGCAAAGTTTTTGCGATATATTCATTAAAAAGTTATATTGTGTGTGGGGAATAAATCTAGTAATATGCAGGTCCACAAAGAAATTTGGTTGTGCCCTTTTTTCGAAACAATGTACTGGTTTTTCACAAATTAAACAGGGAAACACGTGGTCACATAAAATGTAAACTAAACTTATTTTTAAATAGCAGTTTGCCGTTAAGGATAATGTCGGTATCAAATGGAATAATAAAACACAATCACATCTATTGTTCCAAGTCGAATATATATTGTTGATCGAATTTATGCTGTGGTGAAAAATATATTGTCTATTTTAGGTAAACAAAGATAATAGAAAGCGCATATATAATGGAGAGAAATATCCAGGTTTTGTGCAAACAGATTGCAGCCTGGAAAGCAATCGCATTGACAGCATTAGCAAATGATCATATTGATATGATTCCAATCCTTTTATTTAAGATGCACTTTTTAGTACATACTGCCGATGACCTATTTGTATATATTTATATTGCTATGTTCAATTTCATTTTTTCTTTCCTTCCTTCCATCATCATTAATTTCTATATGATCTTTGCTCTTTCTTTGCCTATGTGAATGAGCTCATTTTTGTCTTGTAAAATTAAATGATACAAAATAGTTTTTAGAACTGCAATGATACCTGCATCCCCACCCCATGTTCTCAAAATCTTTCAATTTCTGTTCATCGGCAAATAATAATAATAATATTAATAATAATAATAAACATAAACATTTTAGTAAGCAAATTGTATACTGAATAATGTAGATCATAGACCAGATAACCACATAAATTTGACATTTTCTCATGACCACATTCTTTTCAAATTCAAGCAGTTCTTTGTCATATGAATCTTTTTTAAAATGTTAAAGCACACTCTTAAAGGGATGAGATCCATGTTTATAACTAGATGACTCGACATTATAACAAAGGGAGGGAGAGAGAGGGAGAGAGAGGGAGAGAGGGAGAGGGAGAGTTTCTTTGATATTAAAGAAACTGGACTTCTTAAAATTAAACTTTACAAGGGCAAATGTTCGGATAGAATCAGGTGCAATTTAAAGAATGGTGAAAGAGAACTGAAGTCGTTATTAAAAGAATGGAAATTCTTTTAATACTTAATATTGGAACCCAAAGTAAAGAGACAATGGCTAAAAAATTAAGAAAATCAAAAGAATAGAGGGCCTAAAAGTACCTTGGGCAATTTGCCAAGAAATCGGGGTCATTGTGGTGGGTTTTGGTATTAGAATCATCCAATGGGACCCAATCGGGGTCATTGTGGTGGGTTTTGGTATTAGAATCATCCAATGGGACCCAATCGGGGTCATTGTGGTGGGTTTTAAGAAGGCTTACATATATTTATAAGCTGCATTAACATATTCCATTAAATCGCCCTTATATACGTCGCAATATTTTCCAACTCAATCTATTTAGCAATACCTCCCACGTGACATATTTCACACTGCATCCTCAAGTCGCAACAGAACCAATGGGAATTTACACCAAACGTTCAAACAGTTTCATTATTAAGACTGAAATTAAGACTTAAAAAAGATTATTTATAGCTCATCACAATATACAGTCATGCATATAATTTTAAAGACAAAATATAGTTTATATTCTTATGCTCATAATAGATCAAAACAACAATATTTCCATGTATTACATATCCATTTAGTTTTACATGGCTCTTTTGGCAATTGGCGTTTCCGTATCGCACACCTTAAATTTTCTGGAATTACTTGTACCACTTAAAATATTCAATATCAGTCAACTGATAAAATATCAGGAAACATGTATTTCTATAAATTTAAAACTACTGTGTATAATTTCAAATATGTGTCCACGCAGTTTTTAAATTTTAAAATAATCCGTGGGGGTTGGTGAGGGCTTGTGCAAAGTATCTGGCGAAAATGGTCCAGTTGGCCGCTGATACCTATTGGGGAGCACAGTAAGAGGCGACGATGAGTTTATGAGCATTCATAGCATCTACTGCCTCACTAGTCATCCCCCACTCCGATTGCCGTAGAGAAAATAACATATATTCATTCAAATAAAGCACATACAGGAATAAACCCTCTAATACTCAGCCTAATATAGCTATATTAATTATAATTATATATAAAGGATAGTTTAAGGACTGATTTCAAAGTGTATTTATAGATCTATATGCCCCACCCCCTACCCGCATCATAAGTGCCTCTGGTCTCCAAAGGCTTAATCCGGTCCTGGTCCGGGTTGACAACACTATTTTGGAAGAATGTTTGATGATGAGCTCCTAGACGAAACTGGTGTGCAAAATGACACTAAATACGAGAGAGAGAGAGAGAGAGAGAGAGAGAGAGAGAGAGAGAGAGAGAGAGAGAGAGAGAGAGGGGGGGGGGAGACGGAGAGAGAGAGTAGGTACTTTGCATCTGAAATTTTCTATTTAACTTATTTTTAAGCTATCCAGACACAGTATGAAGGGTTCAGGGAACGATGTCCATATTGGAGGCAAGTTTAGAATGTCCTCTTGTTAGGAAAAATGGAAGTTATCATTACCCTTGTTAAATTGGATACTTATATAATTGAGTAACTAGCTGGTCACTCAGATCAAATCAGAAGGTTCGTACTGTGAACCAGATACTTTTAACAGCCGCCACAGACCTATAGACAGATTCTTAAGCGACAATAACTATGGCTGCATCATTGTATTTTCAAGTGAGTTTGCTAAGAGCTGCAAAGTCTCGACGCAAAGACCTGAAACAAACAGCTGTAAGAAATCAAACAACAGCACTCCCAGCTGCAACACAGAAAACGTCGAGAATGGACATTCCAAAGTTTAAATCATATAAAATACCAAAATCGTCCAGAAAACCATTTCAATTTCAAACTCTCAACATGTAGTTTCCTGAATGTTTTGATTTCCTTTATATAAGGAGGAAACACAAGTGGTGGAAACTTTAAATTTGTTTATTTATTTTATCTGGAATTCAACTTCGCTGTCTAAATCTGAGGGGAAATTTATATACAGTTGCAACATAAAGGTCGACGTATCATAGATAGAAGAAGCTCTATTGAAATTGACAACGAACCGAAATTTTGTTTGATCAGGCATGCAGCCAGTCTTCATCATTACGCATAATGCAATGTTTCCCCCAGCTTCAGGAAAAATAACTTATATTGAATTAAATAAAAGGTACCAAAAGTCTACATGAGTTATTGAAAACATTATATTTTTATAGCAAATATACCATTACACTACGCATCTCCACAAGAGCACAACCTCATTATAATTTCCCATGATCTTTTGGAACCCAGTCTATAATCTTTCTCTAGATACATGGAATCTAATTAATGACTTGTGTCTTTTCTCCTTTTATCTTTCAACAGAGAATTAATTGTTCAAAAATTATAGCATATTTTGAGAATAAATGTTTAACCAATTACCTTCGATGAGTACTTTTTCTGTTGAAAATAGTCAGTGTTGTTTGAAATACTGCAAAGAAGCAGTCAATATTTTGTTAAATGAGATGAACACTCTTAGTGTAATAATTTCCCCCTAACATTAGAACTAGAGTTACGTCCCATGAGATAGCTTGGCCACACAAAGGTATACAAAGAGATGTCTTGCATAGTAATGTGATATCTCAATAACGTTGTTGACGAGTTAGAAATTTAAATAAAAATGAAACTAAATATGAGGTAATTCCCACTGGTCTGTGCAAATAATAATTGCTGTCTTTTAATACGTTTTCATGACGTGGGTTGTGTGTCCTATTTTGATTATGCAAAAATGAATTTTCATAATGGTAGTACAGTTCGTGGTAGAAATGTTATAGGAGATAATATACAAGCGTATTGTGTGAGTTGTGGTGTGATTTGTACAAAGAGGTGTTATATGATATGATATCGCTGACATAGCTTGTATACGCCTCGCGATCTCTAGACCAGATTACGGGAACTGGTGAGATCCTATCAAAGGACAATTATGAATCGCAAGATCTCTGTAATACTCGAAATCGAAGCACTCAGTTACGTGCAGTCTAATACTAAATCAGAAATAGAAATTTCAGCTTTGTGGCATCAAACTATCTGGCGAGCGAACGGATTGAGATCACGAGCACATTTGTTGTTCTTTCCACTTGAATGCGAGTATTCGAAACTGTCACATTCGATGCCAAGACAACCAATTAGTAAGGTCGTTCGAATCATATGATAATTTATTCAAGACCGAATGAACAGTGTATTGGAAGGACGGGCCACTTTACAGACGCTCGAAAACTCCATCTGAAATATCAAACACGAGAGAGAGAGAGAGAGAGAGAGAGAGAGAGAGAGAGAGAGAGAGAGAGATTCTCTGGTTAAAACCAGATTTTCTCTTTGCTGTTTGCTTATTCAGCCACTGTGAAGAGTATGGGAGATAATCATAAACTGATACGTAGTATTTAATTTTCAATGCTTATATAATTAAGTATATACGACATTGTTCCCAATATCTTAGTGATAGAAGTATACAATATATTACCTTGCTGGTATATCGCATGTGCGTTCCGTCGTTGAGCTAAGAGGAACTAATATCCTTTCGCATGAACCAGCAAGTATTCCTTATCACTTGTATGTTAGTCTATGCGCATGGCAAATAGAAGTGTTCCGAGTTATTTATAACCATCACGTCATATATAAATTCCCGCGACCTTTGTTGTTGTTGTTGTTGTGGGGCTTAACGCCATTTTTCAGCACACGATAGGCTATACATGGCGGCCAGTATTAATGGTGGAGGAAGAAACCAGGAAATCCGCGGAAAGAACCACCGACCCACGAGAAACTACTGGCAAGCTTTCTCACATATCCACATTCGCCGAATCTTAAACTCGAACCCACGCAGACAGAGGTGAGATGGCAGTGATCCGTAACGGAGAGCGCTTTAGACCACTCGGCCGTAACCTTTGTATTACATTATATATTGTGTGTTAGTACTATGCAGGTCCACATAGATATTTGACTGCGTTCATTTCAAAAGTAATACCGGTTTTTCGTATATATAATGGGCAATTATGAGGTCATGCAAACTGTAAAATGAACATGATTTCATTAACAGTTTTTGCTAAGGATAATGTCGTTTACGTTAATCGATTGCCAATCGATATAGTCTGGAGTCTGTAACAAATGGAATAATCAAAGTCGACAAGGTGTTACTGATCAAATTTATTTAATTGTGAAAAATGTAGGGTCTATTTTACTGATGCAAAGATAGATTTCGTCTAGATATTTAAATAGAACGCGCAAATATAATGGAGAACAATATCCAGGTTTTGTACAAACGAAATGCAGCTCGAATAGCAATCCCTTTGATAGCGCGTAGGAACCGATCTGATGGATATGTATTCCGATCTATTTATCTGTCTTTTTCTATTTCTATTTTCATTTTCATTCCTTCTTTCCTTATTTCCATCATTTATAATTTTGTACGATGATTTTTCGCTCTTCTCGTTACGATTCTTGAAAGAGCTCACATTCATAAAGGAACGTACTATTTCTGGTAAAATGACATAATATATCGAAGAGATTTTTGGTAAATGCGATGTTACATCTATCACACTCCACCAACCTACGATTGCCAACCAAAGGAATAACGATTTGTGTGGTAAGTACAATTATAAAAGACAGGCCTAACTATACTGAACGCTGCAGATTAAAAGAAATAAGGATCAAGATTACACTCTGGCTTCAAACATAAAGTGTCTGTGTGTTTGTGTGTGTTTGGATTTTTAACTTAGCTTTAACAATGTTTCAGTCATTTCGCTACGATGTCTGCAGTGTGGCAGTTTATACTGATGCCTAGCACTAGGGCATCATGCCGCAGACATGTAACATGATGTGTCATCCATTCACATTATCCTGACACCAGGCCGACCAGTCCTGACACTAACCTCTTAATGCTGAGCGCCTAGCGAGGCAGCTGTTAGTATCATTTTTTGCAACTTTTTTGGTATGATTCGGCCAGGGTTCGTACCCGCGACCTCCCGCATCCGGGCCAGACGCTGTAACTGCTAGGCCACCGGAGCGTTCAAACCAAAAGTAAACCGAATTTCAGCATGCAACTATACAGCAAAAAAATTTATGAAGGTTTGTTTTCACACTCCTGTTACCCATGAATTACTATAACTTTCATCTGCAGTGCATTTACTTTTACTTATATATATATATATATATATATATATATATATATATATATATATATATAATGACCACATGTAAACACTAGTGGCCTATTAATAAGTCTCTCTGACTTGGGTCCTCTATATGTGCAAAGAGCCTTACGTTGTCTTATTATGATAGGCTGTTGAAGAGTTTATCTATGCTTCTCGCGCATTTATGTTGGTGTGTTTATCAGCGAATACTTGAATGTTGACATATACCTAGTTGTACATGTAATCTATACAGAGGCGGACTTACCATTAGGCAAGGGTCGGCAATTGCCTTAGGCCTCAAACTACCAAGGGCCCCGTAAAACGCCTCATAAACTTATGGTTACGATTTTGTTGTCTTTCTTTTCACCAATTAATTATATATCTAAACATCGATACGCTAAAATGCTATCCGAATGTTTAATTCATGATGAGTATCTCCCCCCAGTCCCCACTACATTGGACTATTCCATTATCCTACTGCGCATCTGCGTGTGTGTTTGTAAACAAACGGCTCAGCTCACTCTCCCAGTGACAGTAGCTACAAGTGAGAGAAGTTTCTCATCACTGAAACTCATTAAAACGTACCTAAGGTCAACTATGTCACAGGACAGGCTGTCTGCACTTGCTGTTCTCTCCATTGAGCATTAAGTCAGCAAGTCACTGGATATTGAATTAGTGATCACAAGATTTGCTGAGGCCACGGCTCGCAAGGTCACCTTAGGAGCACAAGATAGAAGACAGAAGACCATCGCTGTGTGAAGACTGGTGACAAGTTACAAGTACATCTTTCTCAGATAAATAAGGACTGAAAAGGGGGAGAACAAGGGTTGTGGAGGGCCCAATGCCTGTGTTTGCCTTAGGCCTCAAAATGACTAAATCCGCCACTGAATCTATATGCAGGTTTAGTCCCCAGCTGATTTATCTGTTTAGAAGCAAACGTGTATAGGCCCGAAATCTTCTGCATAATATAGTTTTATTGGCAGTAATGCCTAACTGAACAATAGTGGAAAAAAAATCAATTGCAAACCAGAGATTTTCCATTACTTTCAGTTTCACTTTTGTCTCGTATCCGTGTTATATGTGCCCTTATCTTAGTCACTGAGAGAGTTTCTATTGTGACAATCGCCGGATATAATGAACGAATTCCTTTCGTAACAAAAGGTATATATCATGGCCGAGTTCACTTCCTCACCATCGCCAGCTGTGAATCGTCTAAATCATGTAGATTAATAAACTGAACGATTTCCAACTACCTTACCTTAGTAAAAAGTCATTCGGATAACTATGCCTCTATCGAGTAATTGTAGAAATTTGAGAACATCTATCCACCAACTTTGATAAGCAATATAACGAAAAATATTCTGTGCGAGCAAGAACACTTTATTCCAATTATACTGACATGTTATAAATGTTACGTCTGTTGATGTGTCATTAAGAGTAGGTCACTTAGTCGATTATGAAGCCCGTCTATATAATTCAACTTTAGACCTCGTCTACTCTCTTACCACACACACACACACACACACACACACACACACACATATATATATATATATATATATATATATATATATATATATATATAGACGGATCCAGGTAAATACTGTATGCTGAGAGAGAGAGAGAGAGAGAGAGAGATGCATGCCTTCCAAATTTCCTACATTCTGAGTGTAACAGAGCTTGGTGTATACAACGAATGTTATCTTGGAGTTGTTATGTATGTTTTGAACTCGGTCTGCACTGCACTATGCGCCAGCATGCAAAAGTGAAAGTGAAAAGAGACAATGTAGAATAGAGAAAAGCACGTTAATTACATTTACTTTGCCAATATTGTCAGTGTTAAATACATAATCAGGATTATACATCATGGTATATGCTATTTAATATCATAATAATGATATAAACCATGGTATCATTTGTATCCACCGTTATTTAATATTTATTTAAATACATTTGTTACAATTGGTCATCTTTGATAGTCTTAAATATTAGTATTAATGCATTGATTAAGTTACACACAAATATTAACCCATATATGCCGCAGTATCAAGTAGTATTTACCATGGTATTAAATATAGTACACCAGAATATTCATCATTGCATATCTAGGTATCAAGTAATAATAATCAGTGAGATAATATATACCTTGATATCAAATCACTTTATACGGTATCACTATTCAACAATATGGTATGAATAATATCATGCCCTGGTCATATTTATTAGTACAGTGATAAATATTAATTAACTACAGAATGAAAATATATTATTCGCGGCGTAGGATGCAAAATAGCACCAGAGTGAGTTTAACCCTTTAATGACAGGGAACATAGTATTGATATCACGGTATTTGTTACATCATAAAAAAGACAGGGAATGTAATATTGATATCACGGTATTTGTTATAACATTGAAATGACAGGGATATTGTTATTACGGTATTTGTTATAACATTGAAATGACAGGGATATTGTTATCACGATATTTGTTATAACATTGAAATGACATGGAATATGCTACTGATATCACGATATTTACTGCAATACTGAGATTAGTATTTTATTACTGCAGTATGTGTTAATTCTTACCGAGATATTCAATATCGTGTGATATCTGACTGGACACGTTAGCTAATCATAACATACACTAAAACATTATTCTCGACAGGTACATGATGAATGGCTGCCATAATGTAGATATGGCTTGATAATACACGGACATAATTGGCTGTAATTTATGTTGATATAATTGGCTGTAATTTATGTTGCCTAATTATGTCAAAGTAAATGTAAAATGTGATCCTTATCCTCGAGTCGTGTGTCCATGTATATATAATATCGCGCTTTTCTCTTACACCGTTTATCCTAGAGACTTGAAACTTTGAGAAATGATTGGTTGGTACGTCGTTTAGTTTTGAATTGGCTGTGGCGTAGTTCGGCACAACAAACGTTTGAAGGTTATATCGTATTAAGGCATGCAGAGTAAATTGCTTGCCCATGAGAACAATAAGGTAGCCGATCAGGGTAGAATAGCTTGCAGGAATCGTCCCGGCACCTTTCTGATCCTCTGCCCAGCACCTTTCATCAATGTAGAAGGAGATTTGAGAATACTGATTCAGCAACAAAGAAGATTCAATGGATTGAATATTTTTACATCTGTGGCTAGTATTAACCTGTCTTAGTCCCAGATGAAGTTGGTAACATCAATTTTCCATGACTTTTCCAGCCCGTTTTAGCTTACGCTTGGTTTAACAACCACTTCAGTGTCGGTGTGCGTCCATTAACGTTCACAGCCTAATGTGTGTTAGATTAAGATCAGTGTGAACGGTTTAAATTTGCTTTCATTTAGGCTTCTCAAGGCTAAATGAAATAATGGGGGTGGAAGGTAATGTAATTTTTAGATTTGTCAAAAATCGAATCCTTGAATTATTCAAAGTGTTATTTATGTAGTGTTTTATTTTCCGAAAGAGGTTTAAAAAAATAATAAAAACATTTTGAGGTTATGAAGGGTAATTGAAAAAGTATATGGTATCTGTCTAAAGTAAATTGGTAAGTAAAGTAGTCAGAGGAAAGTGTCTTGCGTAAGCGAGCAGCAGCAAAGGTGAAAAAGTATGTCTCAGCCTAATCACATTCTCTTCCAAGGTACTGATTCCACAACCGACGAGAAACCTCCCGTCAGCCGTAAATAGTCTTGCCTCCAGCAAGACAATTTATGGAATAATGTTAAACTATCTAGAAGGAATTAAGCGACATTACTCGCTAAGGCCTAAATGCCACAAAAAGTGAAGCTTTTACTTCGTTAATGTAGTGTATTAGCTAATTTTTGTGACATACACGCTTATCTTTCAGCCTTTGTCTTTAAAAGAAATGCCACAAAGGGACATGTTCATAATTTTTAAATGGAGCATGTTGGCTGCTGTTGGCGTGGCTTACTACACCTATACAATTTTTTTTGACATTTATGCTTATTTTGTATCTGGTGTTGCTTACTACACATTCAAAATTGATGACAAACATATTTGTCTTGTTTTGGGAACGGCTTAAACACAAACACAAATTTGGTGACGGATTTGCTTGTCTTGCATCCTTGGTCTTTAAAAAAGCCCGCCTCTCAGCAACCTAGTCACAATGGCAGGTGAGCAATGCTATTTTATACTATGCCAGATGTTGTACTTGTGACATGATTTGAGAGTTATAACAGTACTAATGCTAATGTTCATTCAAATCTGGAACATTAAAAAGTTCTGGAAAGGCATTTTAATCATCATTTCCTCATTAGAGACTACTGGTACGTACGATTTTATTAATTTTTAAAGTTTGAGCTGGAGGTAAGATGTTGAACGGTTTTGAGAACGTTTCAGTTTATGTTCCTTGGCAAGCAATTATAACAGGAATCATTTTAGCATCCAGACTATGTACTGAATGTAGTAGCTTATTAGATCAGAAAACCACATTTTGACGATGCGTTTTCTAATGTCTAAAGTCGTATTAAAATCAACCAGTTCTTTATTTAGAGGAATCTCTCTTAAAATGCGAAATCACACTCTGTAAGGGTTTGGATCCATGTTTATAACCAGATGACTACTTTATCACACACACACACACACACACACACACACACACACACACACAGACAGACAGACATATATATATATATATATATATATATATATATATATATATATATATATATATATATATATATTGTCTGATATGACAAATATTCGGATAGAATCCGGTGCATTTAAGGAGGGTGTCAAAGAGAATTGACGTCGTTATGAAAAGTAGGAGATTGTTTTTCGCTAAATATTAGAACGAAAATTAAAGAGACAGTGGCTGAACAAATACGAAACTGCGCGTGAAACCCAAGATAACACAGGCCCTAAAAGTGAAAGTAAATTCATTACAAATAACAAAGACCCAGAAATAGTTACAAAACTAAAATTGAATGAATTACGACTCTGGATTGCTTTAAATGTTCACGTAATAAGATTTGAAAAAGATCATATGAATGAAACATTACTTATAAGGTTCCCTTTTTTGGTGGGGGTGGTCATCCTGGTTAATGGAGTCAATGTTAGATGAACACGTGTCATGTCAAAGAAACCATCACATGCAAACACTTTCACTTTAGGGACATAAAGCAAAGAGACTGAGTACACCTCTAGTAGATATTTATGCAATCTATGAGAAGGCGCCATCAAGAGTGTCTAAACTGAATCGCAAACAAGAGAAAGTTGGCTCTAAGTATTAACTTTTTATACGTTTTTCACATGAATCATGCTATTTGTCAGTACCAGAACTTACATGACCTTTTGTAATTCGATATTCTACTTGACCCATACAGTTACACTCACAACAGCACACACGTTTAAGAGAAAGACTTGACTAAATATATAATAAAATTGTTTAAGTAGCGATTTTAAGTCTCATCACAATGATAAGCACTTCTGAAAACGATGGAGAAATCATACCTTGATGAATGTTGATTATATCAGAAACTAAGTGACAATCGAAAATTGTGTACAACGTCTGTTACACAAATAGGCATAAATCCAACATTCAAATATTTAGGTTTGATTGCTGAAATAAACAAAACTAGAACCCAAAACCTTTTCAAGTATGCCCAGAATCATTAAAATCTGTTGTTTAATGATGCTACGCTCTGATGTCTGGATTGTTTTGACACGTTTTTACAGATTATGACCCGACCGCAGCAATATAAACTGTATCAATCCGCGCAAGAAGTGTGTTAAAGAAAATAAGGTCCCTTCATTTGAGTACGAAGACAGTAATTAATTTGAGATATAGACAATCTAAAGCATTATATGTACAATCTAAATTGGTAACGGTTCGCTCTCCTAAAATTATTGTACAATGCTGGAACTTCTTTTTAATGGCATTGACAAAGAATGGAGAAACCAATCCATGCAAATTGAAGCAAATACTGAAACTTAAGCTTGTATAACTATCTGGTCTGTCAATAGCGAACATGGACGTAATTGTGGACTTTTTCACGTCCAGGTTTATTCCTGTGTTAACATTCGGTAAAGTGACTAAAACAAAATACTTTCTAAAATAAAGGGGATGTAACTCTGTTTTGACCGTAGTTATTTGACCTCAAGAAAGTTAGGGTGGATTGTTTTACCATTTACCTTCCAATTTTAGATCATACTCTATTCCTCTTGACATGTTCTGAAGTTATTTCGTTGTTTTCATTTCTAGTAATGCAAATTAACTTGAAACGATGTACTTTTACTAAAGCTATTTGTTGAATCAAATCAATTATCATAGCTTTTTCTTGCTCTAATATAAAATTGAATGAACGTGAAGAGCATATATTCATTGCTAGATTAGACCGTAATTAATTATATATATATGCTGTAAAATTTTGCAAAAATAGAAATTTAAAATGCATGCTCAGTGTTACATTTTCGTTTCAAATTTAAAGCTCAATGCCTATGTTGGTGATTAGCAATTATCGAGAAACAACACCTTCATAAATATAGCATCAAAAGACCATAATGTTATGTAATATCTTAATTTAAAATGCAAATTCCTAGCAAGAACTTTATTTTCCAAATATGTTATATTGGCCCCGTGTGGCCGAGTGGTCAAAAGGGCTCGCCTGTACCTATCACTGCCATCTCACCTCTGCCCGCGTGGGTTCGAGTATAGGATTCGGTCAATGTGGGCGTGTGAGAAAGCTGCCAGAAGCTTCCATTGAGCCGTTGGTTCTTGCCAGGGTATTCGCGGATTTTTGACTCACCAGGTATACTGAATACTATGTATAACCTATGAATGATGCCTTCCTTCTTAACATGTTTTCATCTACTAATGCACCCATTTTCATAAGTGAAACGTCTCAAGCTGTTGAAGAGGAAACACTACAGAATGTAATCCAACAGAACAATTATAGATATTTGGGGCATTTTCGTAAATGAGTAAATAGATGCCTGAATAAAATTTCGATATATGCCTTTCCACCGCATATAGAATATGTTTGTTTTTTGAAACAACGAAGCATGCGTTCTTATATATTTTATTTTATTATTCAAATGTGTTACGTATCGGCTCGTTCAAAGTAACACAAAGAAAGAGTGAAGACAACAAGCTTTGTAAATTTTAACAAAAATAATTTATTTCCCTAGAAAACATGGTGAAAAGGTAAATATATGAAACAAGACTTACGATTTATGAAGAAGATCCAAAAATATGTTCTAAATTTGTGAAAACACACAAGTCCTGTGAATAAACAGTTCTAAATTGATACAGTCTGAATCTCAGTTCCGTTCCAAGATGGCGGATGATGACGTCAGACGAAGGCTAACACAGAATGTCCAGAATTTTCACTGTAAAGCACAATTTGTATTGTTCTGTTCCGATTTAGAAATAATTTCATCAAATGTCTTTGTCCAAAGCCAGTAGTGTTGTTCTCCAGGGAAAATAATTACTTAGAAAGTAGATGAAATACAGCTACCACCACTAACAACACATGTTGTTCCTAACACGTACGAATGAACAAACACCTCTTTCCAGCACATAAATACCTTTTCCTTAAGGTATTATAAACTCTAAGATGTTATGATGTGACTCTGAACTACGACTGACTACGAATACGACTACGACTGACTAAACATTTCTTACAGGTAACTGAGCATTTAAAATAAGCTAATGCGTCATTACATGTACACATGCACGAAGCACACGTGTGATTTCGCAATCCATCTGGACATTACGAAAACCTAAACAAGTATCAGCCAATCATTTACACACCTACTGCTGCTGAATGTTTACTTGCTACACAAAACCCGTCATACAAAAATCGTGCTTACACGAGTCACATTTACGTTTTAAATAAACACAATGTTTCTAACAAACTATTAGACCTTGCTAACATAATCATCACCATAATAATAATAACTTTTAGTGATATAAAAATAAAATAAAAATGAAACAAAGAATTAGAAGAATTTAAATTTTAACACATATGTAATTTAACTACAGGGTCGTAACACTTTCCCCCATAAAGAAAAAAGAAAGATTTATGTAATAAAGCTTTCTTTTTCACCAGATGTAAATTATACATGAGGTAAAAAAAACATTTACATAAGAAGAACTCTTATGAATCTACACAAAGGTGTATATGAAAATGACATTTCTATACACGGGAAAGTGCGTCTGCAATTAAATTATCTTTTCCTTTAATGTGCCTGATGTGAAGATTGTACTCTTGCAAAAATAAACTCCATCTCAATAGTCTTTGATTTTTATTTTTCATTCTGCTGATGAAAGTAAGGGGGTTGTGATCACTAAACACAACAACCGGAGAAGGTGCTGAGCTGATATAAACTTCAAAATGCTGTAATGCCAGTATTAAAGCTAAGCATTCCTTCTCGATTGTTGAGTAGTTTCTTTGGTGTTTATTTAATTTCTTAGAGAAGTAACACACTGGGTGTTCAACACCATTTTTGTCGTCTTGAAGCAAAACTGCTCCAACCCCAACATCACTTGCATCCACAGATAGTTTGAACGGTTGACTGAAATCTGGAGCTGTTAAAACTGGTGCACTTTCAAGCATGGCCTTTAATCCATCGAAAGCCTCTTGACATTTTTCAGTCCAAAGAAACTTGTTTTTCTTTCTCAACAAGTTTGTCAGAGGTTCAACAATATCAGAAAAATTAGAACAAAATTTGCGATAGTACCCAGCCATACCCAAAAATCGCATCAGCTGTTTTTTACTGACAGGCACAGGAAATTCAGAAATAGCCTTGACCTTAGCATCTATAGGCTTAATTTGACCATGTCCCACCATATGTCCTAGAAAAGTAACACACGCACGGCAGAACTCACTTTTAGATAAATTAATAGTCAAATTTGCATCCGTGAGTCTGTCGAAGAACTTCCGAATCGTGGCTAGATGTTCTTTCCAGCTGTTGTTGTAGATGATGACATCATCAATATAGGCATCGCAATTGTCTAGACCAGAAGTAATCATATTCATAAGGCGTTGAAAAGTACTTGGAGAACCCTTCATCTCAAATGGCATTACTTTATACTGGTAGAGTCCATCTGGAGTCACAAATGCCGAAATTTCTTTTGCTCTTTCCGTTAGTGGAATTTGCCAAAAACCCTTCAGAAGGTCGAATTTAGTGACGTATTTGGCATTTCCAATTTTGTCGATACAGTCATCGATTCTTGGCAATGGAAATGAGTCTGTTTTTGTCACACTGTTCACCTTCCTAGAATCCGTACACATTCGGAAAGTTTTATCCGGTTTCGGAACAAGAATGCACGGTGAACTCTAATCACTCTTACTGGGCTCTATAAAATCATTTTCCAGTAAATACTGAATCTCTTTTTTCATGTATTCCTGTTTAAAAGGATTCATTCTGTATGGGTGTTGTTTCATGGGTTTCGAATCTACTATTTCAACGTCGTGAAAAATTTTGTTTGTCCTTAATAGGTATGTCTGGAAACAAGTGTTTATATTCAGACAATAATTGTTTTAAGTTCACTTTTTTTGACTTTGTAAATGAGAAAGTTTCTGGTCTAGATTTTCCATAACTTCCGAATTCCGAAGACTTGTTGTTCCAGGATTAGTAGAATCCAACTGAATTCCTTCACTCAAATCCTCAGCTGGTGGGACAGGTACAACTAAATTAATTGCATGATTTACCTGGCTATTTCTTTTAAAATAGTAGTACTCCATTAATTTACTTAGACCAGAGTACTAATTATTATAATTTAACTCATTTTCTTCTTTACTTTGTAAGGGCCATAAAATCTTACTTGAAGAAAATTCTGTAGAATGTGCAAGAGAGAATGAACTTTATTACAGGACTTATAAATTCTCTCTAGTACACTTTGGTGAAACCATAGTTTCACTTTTGACTTGAACTGCTGAATGCAAAATTCAAGTGTAACAAGCTGGAACATACCAGACTTGAAATTTGACCTTTGACCAGATTGATCAATTTTGAGAAGGCCAAATTGAGCAAAATTCCTCGAAGTTATTACCTCTGGAAAACTTGTTGACGCACACTTGATGGTCAACAAATTTTGGTTACCTGACTTGGTCTTTGGTAAGGGATCAACATAATCTACCATAATTCTACTGAATGGTTCGTCAAATACAGGAATTGGTTGCAGATGAGCTTTAGGTATCTTTTGATTTGGTTTTCCTACAATTTGACAAGTATGACAAGATCTACAAAACTTGCACACATCACTTTTAATTTTTGGCCAATAGAAGTGAGTCAAGATCTTGTGATACGTTTTATTTATCCCTAAATGACCAGCCATAGGGGTTTCATGGGCCAAACAAAGTATTTCCTGTCTGTAAGGATTCGGAACCACAATCTGATATTTTACGGACCATTCGTCACTAGCAGGTACTTCGAGAGGTCTCCATTTTCTCATAAGAACTCCATTTTTTATGAAGTAACAGACAGGTACTTCAGTTGCTTCTTTTTCACTAACGGCCCTCTGAAACAAACAGGAGATCTCAGGATCCTTCTCCTGTTCGACGACAAGTGATTGTCGTTTATCACCCTGATCAGATAAAAGAGAATGAGTATTCAAAAGAGGGTCACTATCATCAAGACCTTTTGACTGATCCAAATTAGAAGTGAAAGTGACCTCATCAAAAGCCTGACCAATACATGTGTCAGCTAAAGGAGTACACTCCTTGTCAAAATCATTCTCAAGAGCTGTCTTTGCCATAGCTCTGGTAACTGCACAAGCTGGGAATAAATCAGGGATTTCTTTTTCAATAGGATCAACTTTCTGATCCAAAAAAGGCTTGTCAGTTACAAGTGGATTAACCACAACCTTGTCTCCAGCTAAGTCATTGCCTAGCAACAAATGAATGCCCTCAACGGGTAAAGTAGACACTACACCGACTGTCACAGGTCCTGAAACTAAGTCTGATGACAAATTAACAGAATGGAGAGGAACATTAACAAAGCCGCACTCTACTCCCTGAATGAGAACACTCATTAGAACAGGTCTTCTCAGAAGAAGGCAAAATACCTGAAACTAAAAGACTCTGAGAAGCGCCTGTATCCCTTAAAATTTTAATAGGGATAGGATTGGCCAAATCACCCAAGAGTGATATAGAACCCTTCGACATGAATGGTTCAAAGTTCTCCATGACACAATCAGACTGAGGTTTTTCAAACCCAACAAATGTATTGTTTTCAATACATGACCGTAACCTTGACCTCTTAGAAATAAGAGCATTTGGGATAGGTCTATCTTGATTCTGATGCCTATATTTCAATTTGAAGCAATCAGAAATGACGTGTCCTTTTTTCTTGCAATAGGTACACGTAGGTAGAGACAAGGATTTTGAATCAAATCTCTCAGAGGCTTGATTTTTAGAACTTGTGCCAGATTGAGTTTTACTGAGAGTCGTATTTGGTTGAAACACCTTTCTATCAGTAGACTGCTGAGTGAAAGATTTGCTTACAGCAGGAACTTTATGAGTTAAGGAATACTCATCAGCAGCAATAGCAGCTTTTTCCAAGGTTTCAAACTTATGCTCTTCAAGATTGATTCTTAATGTCACTATGGACACAGTTCTTGAACTCTTCAAGTAATATTAATTGTTCAAGACTTTCAAAATCATGTTCGATTTTCTTGGCTAAGCACCATCTTGTGAATAACTATTCTTTTTCTCTAGCAAATTCAACATAAGTTTGTCTAGCGTCTTTCCTATAGTTTCTGAACTTTTGCCGATAAGCCTCAGGGACTAATGCATAACCCTTCAAGATGCATTCCTTAACCAAATCGTAATCAGAACTTTGTTGTACTGACAGAGATATATAGATATCTCTGGCCTTGCCACAAAGTACACTCTGCAATAACTGAGTCCAATACTCTCTTGGCCATTTCGAATTTCAGCAACTTTTTCAAAAAGAATAAAATATTTGTCTACTTCCTTTTCACTAAAAGGGGGAACTAACTTGACATTTCCTAAAATGTTAAAATTTGAATTTGCACGAGAAGTGGAATCGTGCCTGTCACTTGCCAGCTGCAACTCTTTCATTCTAAGTTGAAATTCTTTATCTTTTTCCCTTTCCTGTACACGCATTTGTTCTTTTTGTAATTCAATTTGTTCTTTTTGTAATTCCATTTGTCTTTCTTTTTCCCTTTCTTCTATTTGTATTTGTTCCTTTTGTAATTCTATTTGCCTTTCTTTTTCCCTTTCTTCTAATTGCATTTGTCTTTCTTTTTCCCTTTCTTCTAATTGCATTTGTCTTTCCTGTCTATCTTTCTCCTCCTTTTCAGATTGTAATCTCATTTGTTCTTTTTGATTCTGAAGCTCGAGCTTCCTTAACTCTATTTCCATCTTTTTTATTTTTAGTTCTAATTTCTTACTGTCAGAGTCCGTCATGGACTTACTGACAGATGCCAAAACACTTTGGTCAAAAACATTCTGTCCTACCAAATAATGAATTAAAATTTTTTTGATTTCTTCCTTTGTCAAGGAAGCTTTAGCTTCAGAAAGATCGTACTTTCTGGCAAGTTGAAGCAACTCATCCTTCTTCAGACTATCCAACTGTTGTTGAGTTGGACTAGAAGGAAAACTCTCCACTTTTGACATTCTTAAAGCCTGTTGTTTTCACTAAAATTTCAAATAAAATGAACTAGGGAATTTAAATTTCAATTTTTAGCCAATTTCATATATCAGCCAAATTCATAGATCCAATCCCGGACGAGCCCCCAATTTCTTTATGTTACGTATCGGCTCGTTCAAAGTAACACAAAGAAAGAGTGGAGACAACAAGCTTTGTAAATTTTAACAAAAATAATTTATTTCCCTAGAAAACACGGTGAAATGGTAAATATATGAAACAAGACTTACGATTTATGAAGAAGATCCAAAAATATGTTCTAAATTTGTGAAAACACAAGTCCTGTGAATAAACAGTTCTAAATTGATACAGTCTGAATCTCAGTTCCGTTCCAAGATGGCGGATAATGACGTCAGACGAAGGCTAACACAAAAAGTCCAGAATTTTCACTGTAAAGCACAATTTGTATTGTTCTGTTCCGATTTAGAAATAATTTCATCAAATGTCTTTGTCCAAAGCCAGTAGTGTTGTTCTCCAGAGAAAATAATTACTTAGAAAGTAGATGAAATACAGCTACCACCACTAACAACACATGTTGTTCCTAACACGTACGAATGAACAAACACCTCTTTCCAGCACATAAATACCTTTTCCTTAAGGTATTATAAACTCTAAGATGTTATGATGTGACTCTGAACTACGACTGACTACGAATACGACTACGACTGACTAAACATTTCTTACAGGTAACTGAGCATTTAAAATAAGCTAATGCGTCATTACATGTACACATGCACGAAGCACACGTGTGATTTCGCAATCCATCTGGACATTACGAAAACCTAAACAAGTATCAGCCAATCATTTACACACCTACTGCTGCTGAATGTTTACTTGCTACACAAAACCCGTCATACAAAAATCGTGCTTACACGAGTCACATTTACGTTTTAAATAAACACAATGTTTCTAACAAACTATTAGACCTTGCTAACATAATCATCACCATAATAATAATAACTTTTAGTGATATAAAAATAAAATAAAAATGAAACAAAGAATTAGAAGAATTTAAATTTTAACACATGTAATTTAAGTACAGGGTCGTAACAAATGAGAAGAAGAGACGTGGGGGTACATTCTATTTATTACATGTAAAGTAACCAGATGAGCTTAGCTTAAATGGTCTCCAACTTAGATCACACTCAGAATTAAGCCAAGAAGTCTTTTTCTATACAACATAGGAAAATTATACAAAATATGTACTGTCTTTACAAAACACTCCGTGGAGCATTTACGCTATCCGAGAATCAGTCTTGAATGTGCCATAGAAAAGACCAACTGTAATCTGTATAATTTTTAAATAGACTCACACACACACGCACACGCGCACACAGGAGAAGCTACATTGCGGATGCTATTAATAAAATCTAGATTCATCGACAGAGAGCCCTCCTGGAATAGAAAACTAACAAAATTAACAATCGTGTCAAAAATGAAAATAAGGTATGATAAGAAAAGAAAGGAAAGGAGTTTTCAGAATGGTGATAGAGTTCTGGCTCTCTTGCCCATTCCAAATAATCCTCTTCAGGCTAGGTACTATGGTCCTTATACAGTTGAAAAGTAAGTGATTCAAATTATACCATCAAGACTCCTTGGAGCCGAAAGTAAAAACAACTTTGATATATAAATATGTTAGAGGGTATGTTGATAGAGATGCCAAGGTTAATGCCATGCCATCAATTTAGTTGTACCGGTCTCATACACATTCGATTTAAGCGATGGAATGCAACAAGACAAGTGACGTGGAGTAATCAATTTTCAAAATTCAGAAATTATGAATAATCTGAACAGAAGCTTTCACATTTGCAGCAACATGAAAAGAATGAAACAAAACAGCTATTACTTGAATATGAGCACTTGTTTCCAGATCTTCCTACACGAATTAATAAAATCTACCATGACAGTTGAAATTATAGATTCCACACCTGTGATGAAGCATCCATACAGGATGAAACCTCTCAAACAGGAATGTTTGAAAAAAGTCAGTATTTGCTAATGAATTATTTCATAGAACCGAGTAAAACTGACTGAAGTTCATTCAAAAGTTTTTTCTTGTGTATTTTTTTTTTTGCATACTTGTACCAAAACCAGATAGTACTTTCCGCAGCTGCAAATACTATAGAAAGGTGAACAGCGTGACTCAAACAGATTCATTTGTATTGCCTAAGACCGATGATAATTTATAAAATTGGAAGAAAATATGTCACTACATTTGCTCTTTCTGATTCTGGCAAATTACACTGACGAAATGGCAATGATATTTCAGCATTCGCGACTCCAAATGTACTCTATAAAGTGATGCCGTTTGGGATGAAAAGCTCGCCGTGTACTTTGCAACGTTTAATGAACATGATTACATCTGGTCTAGATAATTGTGTTGCTTTCATCAATAGTGTCATCATCTACACCAACACCTGAAAAGTTCATTTAGAGACAATTCGGAAATTCTTTGACAGACGCATTGATGCAAATTTCAGTTAATTTATCCAGAGTGAGTCTTGTCGTGCTTGCATTACATTTCCAAAAGATCTAGTGGGAGATGAACAAATTAAACATATTTATGCATATTTGTAAGGATGATTCTTTATTTCCTGTACTTATTAATAAAGAAATGATGCTATTATTTGGTATGACAGGATAATATTGGAGACTTTGTTCCAAGTTTACCATAATTGCTGAACCCCTGACAAATGTATTGAGTAGGAAAACCAATTTTCGTTGGTCTGAATAATGTGAGAAGGCTTGTGACAAGCTAAAGGCCATATTTAAGAGTGCACCAGTTCTTTCAGCTCCAAATGTCAGTCAATCATTTCAAATGTCTGTTGATGCAAGTGATGTTGGGATTACTGCAATAGTGATTCAAGAAGCAAAAAATGGTGTACATCATGGAGTGTGCTATTTTTCTAAGAATAGCATATGAGCACCAGAAAAATTATTCCACAGTCGAGAAGGAATGTTTAGGTTTGATATCGGCATTACAACACTTGGAAGTGTATATTATTTCAACTCCTTCTCCGATTATTGCGTTTAGTGATCACAACTCCCTTAATTTCACTGGCAAGATAAAAAACGAAGATCAGAGACTTAAGGTTTGATGTTGCAGGAATACAACATTGACATCAGGTACTCCAGGTAAAAGACAATTTAATAGGAGATGCAATTTTACGTGTCAAGAAATATTATATTGTTTCGTGTAATTTGTTTGTCACATATACATTTGATTAGTAGAAAAAGGAGGCTTTATTACACAAATTCTTTTTTATGATGGAAAGTGTTATGTATATTTAATTTGCATTGTTTGTTACCTTATTGTTTTATTTTGGTTTTAAAATTTCATTTTATATTGTAGGTAACCAACATTGTATCTAGCTGATGACCTTGTCCAAAAGCAGTTACTATTTCGTAACGAATTTTTTCTCCGAGTGAGGAACATTGTTTTTTATAGTTATACTTGGAATACGAGATTTCTGTCACGTGCCTTATGGTAACACTTTCTAATGCTTCTAGAACAATTAAATTTCATCCTCATCCGTGGTTTGTTTGGCGCCCTTAGATTGTCACATAACTAATGTTTTTCTGAAAATCTGTTATTCGTGCTTCAAGATATTGGCAGAATCAACTGTATTATATTGTGTCCAGTAATTCCTTTGGGCTGGAATGTATTACTTTAAATTATTTAATTCAAGTTAGTTTTCTCTGGAAATACAGAGTAATCATAACATAATATTATATTATTGGAGATTCAATGGGATTTATACCGAACCCAAACCTGGAATTATATTACTGCGATTCAACAAAATACTGTAGGTACAACACAACGACAGAGGCCATCATTGGCACATCAACAACACGAGTGTTGGATTTAGTTTGGATTTCCACTATAGTTTATTCAAAACTTTCATTATTAGGGCTTTGAGGAATATTTAGGATTCAATTCGCAATACCGTAAGTTCATTTGTACATTTTCATTTTTATCTTCAATGAAAATAAATTATTTGTTGAATTTTACCGAGCTTGATGCTTTTCACTCTTTTGTCTTATTTAAAGAACGAAGACTCGTAACAATGTTTATGATGTCAAGTAATAAATATAAAATACAGATTCGCTATTTATGACTTGTACGTAATGAAAACTGCCGAAAACACATACGAGTGGGAACAGGAAACACAATTGGAGAGTAGATGTTGATTCTAAAATAAATAAGGGTTATCCATGAGAAGAGTGTCCGCAAACTGTTAATTAAAATATTTAAAATTAAAAATTTTATGAATAACCAATCGTGAAAAATTTTCCATGTACAGAAGATGGTCCTTTGCTTAGGAAACCTGTTATAATTCATGAAATTACTGCTTCCGAATCTGTTAAGTAGGAACAAAGAGGACTACACAGATATTTCCGTGAATTGCTAAGCTTTTCTTACTGCAAATACAAGTCTAGCATCCAAACATGTTGCATAATATCAACCGAGATTAGCGTTATGTTGTTCATTCACAATGCAACATTAAATAACATCCTTTTTCAAGCTGTAAAACCATAAACTGCAATGGTCAGTATCGTGTTATAATAGCGCAGTAAAATATAAGTTTCGAAAGAAAAATGAAACATGCATACATAAAAAGATAAAGAATCGATCAATATCTAAGAGATATCTAAGAGATAATAACACCTACTAGTTAGGATAGCATTTCTTTAGACTCAAAGAGTGCGTAAGAAACGTTTCCACCTTATTGTGGAATAGGTCAGATTTATAGTTCACTAGGTTACATTTAGTCAGACAGGCGCAGAACACATGCATTTATTTGGCCATAATTTAAACAGTTTGAGTGTGAAATGATCTTTTGGAATAAATCGTGTTCTGATGTCAGATACAGACGTGGGTGTTACCAGTTATTTAGGACATGTACAAAGCTGAGTACATGGCAACACAATCCAAGAATGGCTAAGTATGTTTGAACGAACTTTCTTACTGTTAAATCACCCTAATTTATTGTATAGTATCGGTTTACATTTGAATCCTGCCATTGATCGAAACCCTCATATTTTGAACATATCGTCGTTGTGGTTTTGTATTTTCGTCGCGTTTTGATAATAAAACCTTTTTAATTATCCTTGTCTATAATACTCTTTTTGATTATCCTTACCTATAATATAACCTTTCTGTGAAGATATATAGCCTTACAACACTGGTGTGACAAAATGCAAAATCATTTATTCAGTCAGTATATTGCAGCTGCACTCACGCAGGTTAGGCGATGTAGATAACTGTTCTTCTAAAAATGATATCTATCCTGTACTACTCCTATCTTAAAGTAATATATTAAAATAAATACAATAAATAAAAAACTATCTCCCCTCTCTTCGGATATATTTTGTATTTTATGTATGACTGATTGGGACCGGTGTAAATAATTTGTAAAAAGTGTTACATTTCTACTACTTCTCAAACGCTCTCCATGATTTCAAAATCGAAAATATGCAGAAATATGCTTAATGTGTTTAGAACAAAGAGTATCAGTGAAATTTTAAATTTACATTCAATGTTGGAAATATTAACAGTCTCACCGAATACAGAAGTAGTACAGTGGTTTACAAAGCATGAAAGAATTAATCAAAACCAGTAAAGACTTAAATGCTTCTAGTAACTATTAATTTTGCAATATGTTGCTCGAAGTGCAAACATACTTTATTTTAATGCACGTTTGCATATCCTTAAAAATAATGCTTTTGTCAATGATGAAATATTGAAACAGTATGTTGTCGTAAAGATGAAACAAACATGCATCTCTTTCACGCAAAAGTCGAGAAATCCCTCTCTCCTTTTCATCTTATGAGCAACGTGTACACATTGCATTTCAGGAGAGCACGTACTATATTTGGTGGTGTAGATACAGAGCTTCCAGTTAATGTGCAATGTTGGTCTCGGTTATATAGCATACATTTTCATAATCATGGCTGTTCTGTGATTTACAATAGCTTGCTTCACCGAAAAAAGTACAAATGGATACAAGTCCTAGATTTTGTCATTCTCATCGACACTAATACTCCGATTCTTCTTCATCCGACTCTTGTGATCTTCTGCTGCTCAGCGCGCTGCTAACGGCAATTCCTAGAAATGTCAAGGCTGACGCTCCAATAGCCGCCAGTGTTAGAGCCTTTTCAACCTAAGTCAGGATAATATGAACAAGGATTAACTAAGGTACGATAGTAACATTGGAAACTTAATAAGCAATGGATATAATTGATTATTATTATTCCTGTTCTATTTTTGCAGCCACCAGTTTAAAACAAGGTCAGAACTGGACTACGGTCCAATCCTAATTCCCAATGAACACAGACTCCAAGCAATGTTGCATGGTGAAAGATAAAACTTTGAAGTATTGTAACGTTTTTGTATGTAGAAAGCATAGGCGGAAATGAATGTCACTGATATGCATATACTGTAGTTGATTTGTGTGTAAGTAGCTATTTTACTGTTAACTGTTAAACTACAGTTTGACATCCGCAGATGCAATGTATCAAGTATTTATGTTGGCTTAAATATATCCACACTACGGACATCTCGACGCTAAGGAAGTAATGATCAGGCAATTAATACATTTGGCAGTCATCTTAAATGTTAGTAACAGTGAGTTAGTTTTTGGCATGTAATACACGAGAGTCAAACATGAATTCCACATATTAAACTTAGTAGGCTTCGGCTTAAAGCCTCAGAGACATTCGAAAGAGAAAGTGGCCTAAATTTAAAAAATTGCATGTTGACAAGTTGCAGAGATATTGACTGATAGGTACCCAATCATTCAATTAAACGGACAAGTGTACCAAAATGTTATAATCCATTTCATATTTTTGGTATAGTGGTAAAGTTTTTACAAGCAGTCTTAGTGGAAACCTGTTTGCCATTAGCAGTATTATCTTGTGAATGCACTTTATGCTAAACTATACCAATTGGAAAAATTGACATTTATTGTTTTATTGATTCTCTAACAATGCTTTGGTATAACTTGACAAGTGTTCCTTCCATTCAATATAGCAGTGTAACAATATACTCACGAAGAAAAGAATATGTCACAGTGGATTTTAAAGTAGCAATCCTGCATCAAAAGCAGCTACAGCAAGTAAAGTTTGCAAATGTGTTTCAAACCCTCTCACCTTGGATAGCAATTATAAGGTTTTCATTAATAACATTACACAGTTTGCAATTGGAACTCGGCACGAAATTCTCTGCAAATAGAATTTCTTAGAAAAAGTTTTGTGTTACAGACAACTAAATGCACTCTTGGGACAACTGGCAGTGAATTCAGTTAGTTTCTGGATAACTAGGAAACAAATCTTATTCCTTGTATATACCCTACCTGTTCACTCTTTTCCTTTCCATAACGACACCAACTGGCAAAATGCTCACAGTTGCACCACACAACATTGTATCCTATTTCTCCAAGCTTAGATAGTGCTCTCTCTACAATTTCTTCTTTCCGTAGTGGCCTATGAAAGAACAGGGCTCCAAATTAAGAACTACCCACACATACTGTATATAGTTTGTTCTTGCTAGTTTAGCAATTTCGTAGGAATAAGAGCGGGAATCAAGAGTGGCACCTTGGGTGATAAGGGTACTAATTTTGAGAAAAATGATTCACGATGACCAATTGCAGAGTGCCATCTCTGAGGTAAAATAGGACAAGATCAGGTAAATATTTATATCACGGATTCAATATATGTTAGCTGATCAGTTTTAATGAGATATTAGTCATAAAGAGTGGTCAAGAGAATACATTTAAAGGGCGAAAAGAAAAGAATAGAGGAAGTGAAGAGGAGAGACATTGAAGGTGTTGTGGAGGAGGCCCTATATGGGTTGTGTTTTCAGGTTGCATTGTGCATTGACTAACTGCTACTTACCGCATTTTTCTATCCTTGTTTCTGTTGACTTCAGCTTTGCTACCAAGAACTACATCCCAGAAATCATCTACCTTGACAAAGGCCTTCTTGAACTTTTTTCCACAGATTGTAAATAAGTGACCAGAGTCGAAATTACCATTAATTCCGTCATTGTCGTCCCCAGTTAAGTGGACAACTTGCTCATCTCCTGAAACAGCGCAAAATGATAGTTTACCTTTACAATAAAGCAAAGAGAAATCTTTGTTCAATTTACTGAAATCTTTATGTTTTGTAAAACAGATACATTAAATTTATACAGCAGCTAATTAGCCCAAACAGTCATATTTGACTGCATATAAAGTATGCAAGACGTCTATTTGCCTAAACAAATAATCAGCTCATTAAGGTATAAAAATAAAGATCAATTTTTAAGGCAAGAGGCACAGGTGGGCTTGAAATTTTATCAGGATGACATGTACTTAAACGCTAGTCGCAAGGGCAGTTTGTCAAGAAAGCTGCATTAGTGTCTTGGTTTTCGATACTTGAGCGCCTGCATGTATAGAAGCAATACTCATATTGGATGGCGTAAATCCATTATATATGAAAGTCTATAGAGTTCACATGTTTTGAATAAAACAATGTATTCTTTAAATGGCCTGAAATGTCACTCGGTCATCTGCTTAAGCAAAATAGATGCCTTCCACATTACATTGCTTACCTCGTGGAAAAACGTTAAAGACTAATTTTCTCTTATTGTCTGAAAATCATCTACATAAATAAACAAATAGGCCTGTCAAATTAAATTTATATAGATTATGTTTGTTTCCGAATTGTTTGGCTTAAATATGTTATTGGCAAAGATGGAGGGGTCGGAGAAGACAAGATTCTAATATTTCATTCAGGATTGTTCTTAATTGTGAGGAACTTACCAATATAGACAGCCCAGTGTGAATAGAAACCTCTCGGGAACTCAATAGTGTCACCAACTTTTAATTGCCTTAATACCTTTACATTATGTGCCACTATTTCACTGTCAGACATGATGGTCAGTAAATCAGTGTTTGTACAGCGAATTGCCAGGAATCATATGATGTGATTCAAATGTAATATGTGTGGCAATGATCTGTGTCTCCTGATTAAGCAAGAGATTCCCAGCTTTGGAACCTGTTGAATAAACGTACATAATACAATATAAAAACAACAATCAAACACAAACAACAAAACTATCAATTGGAATGAAAATGTTAGTATATTGAAATGTTCACTATCACTGTTGGTATGTGACAGGCTTCTTCCCAAACCAGGGGTTCTTCATACGAGGAGGTCCAGATATATTCAGTGGGGCACCACAACTTGCCTTTATTTCCTACAGATGTATTAGAAAGATATTGTCCAAAACTCCTTTGAATGAACTCAAAATAATCTCGAAATGTTGCTTTAGTCGAGAATCAATGAGCACTTTGTAATTGGAATGAATAATCCAAACTAGTGTGTCCTCTGAAATTATATCTGAACAACATAAAATACATGTGCATGCCGATATTAAACACGGGACATTGGAGAAATGAATGAATTAACTGTCGATGTCTTCGCCCTGGTATACACCCTGCGGCTCTACGTCACAGTATCTTCCTACGCGACCCGTGTCGCAACAACTATCACGTGACACATTTCACAATACATCCCAACGTCGCAACAGAACCCATCCGACTTAAATCACCCAATGTGATATTAACCAAACATGCAAACACGTGCTTTATTAACAGCGAAATGAAGATTTGTATTTATAGTTCATTGCAATCTACAATCATACATCAAAAGGTAAAGGCACAATATAGAAATACATAACAGTTGTTTAAATATATGCTTATGCTCGTAATAGATAACAAAAAACAATATTCCCATTCATTACATACCCATTTAGTCATACATAGTTCATCTGGTGTTCGATACAGGATTTAACCTGAATGGATGCTTGGACTAAATGACAACAATACATTGTGATGAACGATGGAGTTTATGAAATGAATTGATAAAATTTATATATATATATATA